>VDFB02281492.1:336356302-336411316 GCA_007258455.2 Sequoia sempervirens
ATAAATTATTTAATTAATTTGTTTTATCCTTTTGTTGAGATTATGGATGCACAACCCCTGAAGCTCCAGAATCTTCAATGAAGGAATTTAGCCATGAAAGATAATCAACCACAAATAGAAGTGTTGCAACAATGGAATGTTGAATAAAGATTCTATATTGATATGATGAAAATGATTGATTGATATGATATTTTATAAATGAACAAGATGCCTAATTATATAGGCAAGAAGGAAAAACTAAGATGCATGAGATGTTACCATGTGTCTTGATATAACAACATGTGACAATATGTGAACCCTATCTAGATGATTATTAAATGTTGAGATAAGTTCTAGATAGACAACTCATCTTCTAGAAGGAATCTTATCCAACAAAACAAGAAAGTGAATATTTCATTATTTATTAAATGATTTATCTAGTAGTGCAACCTAGGACTTAATTAATTAAATGCAAGACCTAAGTTAACTTATGCTAGTGTAATAATTAATTAATTACACTAACACCCCCCCATAAGTGCAACTTAGGGAGGAAAATGCAATGATTATGTAGAGATGATGATGATGATGATGGGTCCTGACTACGAGGCCATGTTAGGTACCTATGTACATGAATATGCATAAAATATCCCACAATCAGAGAAAAGCGGAAAACCCAGTGGGAACAAAACTCATCTCCAAAAAGGAGATGAAAAAGAAAAAATGTGAGAATGGGAAGGATGGAGGACTCCCAAATACCCCCCAAGTACACCATCCATCACATGGATACAATATAGAGAGACTATATAGCCCCCCCAAAAGATAAGATCACTTGCAAGAAAGGTAAGTGTCTGAAGAAAAAATAAGATCCAATGCCAAAAAATAGCTTGTCTTCCTTTTAGAAGAAACAAAACCAACTGCAAGTGCAAAGATGCTTCCCGTTTCGGATAAGAATGGAAGGAAGGAAGGATGAATGTGGATGACAATGATGTCTCTGAACTCTGCTCAAATGTCTCCTTGCTTGATGATGAAGATGCCACAATCAACTCAGGTGCATACCTAATCAATGAAGAAGGTGACAAACTAGGACTATGCAGAAAATAATGCTAAACAATATCCAAAGACAGTGAGATGGATATGATGGATGTGATGGAGACTTGATGGCCCCCCCTGAATGAAGTGTCCTCAAAACTAATGAAAGAAGTCTGAAGAAAATCCAATGGTAGAAGTTGAAGAAACCTCAAGTCCTGAATGGAATGACAGGGAAGAAGTCTCGAATGTGAAATATCTGAAGAGAAACTAAGAGCCTCCAAGATAGTCTCTGAATTCCCAATCAAGGTTGAGAGAAAGGAATGTGGATACTCAAGAAAACTCTCCAAGGTGTGATATACCCCCTCAAGAATGTTCTCCAAACCTATAGAAGTGGCCAAGTTAGTGATACCTGAAATAAAGTCATCCTATGATGTCAAGTCTGAAAACCTGAATGTGTCCTGATGGATGATGATAGTGGAAGCTTCAATAAATGATTTTGGACAAGGAATCACTGACTATGAAGGGATACCAACTATCTTTGATGAAGAAGAAGAACTGAAAGGAACCTTTTCAACCTCTTCAGAAAGATCAAGGTAATCAACTTCCTGCACAACAATAGCATCATAGGGTACCTAATATGAAGAATGACATTCTGAATCTTGACCATCGAGGAATGTTGGAGTATTTGAATCTCCATATACCTCCCAAAGCTTAATCTAAAGAATGTGTGGACAATCATAATGATTAACTGAACTCAAAACATCACAATCAACTTGCATCTCAATGATCTCCAAAATAGTGTATCTGCAACAACTCCAAGCAAGTTCATGAATACCTTCACTCAGATGAGGAACTATACCAAATAAATGTGTCAACAAATCAAGTGAATGAAGATGGTGGCTGATTCTATCTTGCCATTGCTGATAGTTACCCTTGTGCAAGATAACCAAAGGAGAGTAATATGCAAGCCCCATAATGAAATTTCTCCATAAAAATCAAGGACATTGACCTTCAACAAAAAGGAAAGACTTCCAAAGAGATATGCAACTGAAAATATGCCTCTGAGATCAAGAAATTCTTCTTCAAGCTTCAGGATGTCTTAGGAATCAGGAAAATGCATCAAATTGTGAAAAACCAATAGAAGATACCTAGAGTTGAAACCAAAGAAAGTGAGTGGATTGATGAAAAAAAGCACTAAAATATCTCCTGAATGCCACTGGAATCACCAACATATGACAATCTGATGTGAATATATTGGCCATTAAGTCCAAAGTAGAGGGTTAAATTCAGTTGACTTTAGAAACTTATAGCAAAAAAATCTTTCAAAATGGATGGCACCACTAGATAATGCTCTAAATTCTCTTTCCATCTATATCTTGTTTGCAAATTTTTGATATTGTGGTACGAAGATGTGGCCCTAAAAAAAAAAGCTACAATTTGAATTAACTGGCTAAATAAGTGCAAAAAAATGGCACCCAGGGGCTAAAAAAATGTAAGCCCCTGGTTGTTGATATGACCGCGGGGTTGGCTAGCACAAAAAAAGGTGTTGCCAGAAAGGTAGCGGCGAAGCTGCTGGAGGGTGGCAGGATCGGAGGCACAACCAGCAGAGGATGGACCGCCCAGAGTCAGGTAGAGCCCATGGTCGGCAATGGAACTGGGGTTGGAGTCTTTCGTGGATGAGCCAACAATGGCATGGCTAACAGAGATGATGTCAGGTGACGCAGAAGTGGTTGATGAGATCCTAGTGAAACAAACACCAGCAGTCATCGGGACAATGATGCAATGGTGACGCAGGGTGTTGGTCGGGGTCAGGCTGACAAGTCTGCAGACTATCGGTGAATGTTCATCGCCAATTTTTTTAAAATATTGCAATTAAATTGCAATTTAAAAAAAATTCCAATATATTTTTTTTTAAACCCTATAGATAAAGATTTATATGCCGACGGAAAACACAACTATAGCCACTGATGAAAAATATTTATGCCGACTGCTTAATTTAATGGTAGGTCGCCCACATAATTAAATTTTTGTGAATACTATATAAAAATTGCCTAGAAAAAAAGCTAGCATTTTTTTTATTTTTCTAAAAAAAAAATTCCATGATGGAGGACTGAAAAGGGGATTTTTTTCTATGAAATTGTACGGCTAGTACAAAAATTGAAAACCCTAGATAATACCTCAACTAGCTCCCAGATGAAACTACTCCGATTTTGATGAATGAATAGGTGATCTATGGGTTTTGAGGCCTTCTGGACACAATGGAGAGGTCAGAGAGAGGCTCTTCTACACCAAAAATCAGCTTGGCTCCTGGGTAGAACCAACTAGCCTATAACATAAAACTCCAAGCCTGCATGAATCTTGCACTCCAACTTGCTAGATCAAGGGTTAATGTTTCAATGGACTAGCTCTGATACCATGTTGAGATTATGGATGCACAACCCCTGAAGCTCCAAAATCTTCAATGAAGGACTTTAGCCAAGAAAGATAATCAACCACAAAGAGAAGTGTTGCAACAATGGAATGTTGATTAAAGATTCTATATTGACATGATAAAAATGATTGATTGATATGATATTTTACAAATGAACAAGATGCCTGATTATATAGGCAAGAAGGAAAACCTAAGATGCATGAGATGTTGCCATGTGTCTTGATCTAGCAACATGTGACAACATGTGAACCCTATCTAGATGATTATTAAATGTTGAGATAAGTTCGAGAAGGACAACTCATCTTCTAGAAGGAATCTTATCCCACCAAACAAGGAAGGGAATATTTCCCTATTTATTAAATAATTTATCTAATAATGTAACCTAGGACTTAATTAATTAAATGAAAGACCTAAGTTAACTTATGTTAGTGTAATAATTAATTAATTGCACTAACACCTTTTTCTACACAAATAAATTAAATTCTATTTAATTAAATAACTTATTTTGCTGCAACTTTTTGAATTAAATGTCTATTTAATCAAAAAATGAACTCACTTTTTTCTCTTGCAATGAGATAATGTTTCCATTATTTCAAAATACAATTTCCCTCTTCAAACTATTGGATTTTGACAAAAAACCATTCAGTTTCCTCTTTTTCATTCACTTTTGATCTTATCATGTCTCATCTCGATTAATTGCAACCATTGATCAAAGTAAAAATCTTCTAATCATGACCACCCATTGTCCATCCTTCTCTCTATAAATACCACCATCATTGATCATCTTAGAAAATCTTAGAAGATTAGATGAAATATTGAATATTCTATTGTGAGCATTGAGATAATAGTTTTCTTCAATATTTTTCTTTATCTAGTTATAGGCTTATCATTGCAGGTTATAAATTTGAAGGTATTCATTATTTAGTAGCAAAATGGAGAAGAGCTAAGGATATAATTCAATGGATGAATGAATAATTGACATGTTGTATGTTTTGGATATGGTTACTAATATGTGGTTGTCTTTAATGTCAACACTATTAGCATTTGCTGCATTGAAGACTGTATATGTCGAGGATATTAAGAAAATTGTAAAAAGAAAGTTTTTATGTGTTCCCAGTCGAACTATGCAAGTCAAGAAGGAATTGTGTTCTCTATGTTGAAGATTAGATAATTTGGATCTAAGGGTTTAATGTTGAATTTTATAGATCATCTACTAGAATTTTTAGAGGTCCACGTGAAGGGTTGAGTATGCTGTGCTATGACAATGTGTTGTTGGTCTCTATCAGTATTCCTGAATGAAGTTTGTATAATTTTTTGTTTTCTCAGTTGGTGTGAATGCTTCTCTATTGTTTCTTGGTGTTATATTGTGTCTCTAGATCATTCTCTATCTTTGTGGTACATCCACATTAATCAAAGAATTCGTGGTTGAAGATCTTTGTGCACATGTTCAATTTTGCTTGTTCCTGGCCGACATGTTGTTGGTAGCATGTTGTGGATCTTCGAGGTCTAATTAATTAAAGTATTCTTGTGTTGGAGATATTAATTTGTGTATCCACTATGTTGTGGCTGACCTTGGTGGATATACATTAAAAAGATTTCATAAATTTGGGCCGACATTACAAATATATTTTATTTCTTTGGCTGACAAAGTGGTGATGGAATTTCATGTAGCAGATATATAAAGGTGACTAGTTCATTGATGAAGAGGATGCTTGATGCCTATGTGTGTATATGCAAATATCATTTGATTACTGAGCAGAGTGTGAAGAAGAATGTGTGAAGTGTGATGAAGTGTTGAGCTTAATTGGAACTGTAATCAAGCTTGAGAAGAAGCTATTTTCTTAGTTCACAAATATTGGATGGTTTTAATCCAAACCCTATTGTTGGACAGTGAGTCCTCTTTTGTAATTGAGCAGTGAGCTCTAGGAAGTGTGCCTAAATGCATGTGAATTCCCCTTATTATTTCTTTTTATACTTCTAGCATAGTATAATCTTGTGGACTAACATCCACCGTGGTTTTTCCCCAATAGGGTTTCCATGCAAACAAAATTGTGTTCTTTGTCTCTCTGATGTGTTGATTGCTTATGGTTAAATATTCATCTGATCTAAGATTAAGTTAAGATTAAGAAGAAGAATTTTAGTTGTTACAACTAATTCACCTCCCCCCCTCTCAGTTGTGTGTCCTTTTTTTTCCAACATGAGTGAGATTGTTTCATTTTGTTTTATGCCTTTATGTTTTCATTGTTCTCGATAGTTGATTGGGGTTTTGGTGTTTATCAATTAAATAATGATTTAAACTTGAAAATATAACTTTGATACAATCTACACCTTTGCACTGTTTGGTAGTTTAAGATACTTTAGGGAATACCTATTAATTCAATATTTAAGAAAGAAATGCATTTCATTAATTACCATTTCAATAGTGATGAAGTGTAAAAATGCTATTAACTATTTGACCATTAAAGAGTGATGTTTAAGTAGAGTGTAGAGAAATAAATTACTCTATGAATAAAAAATCTTTAGATAGTCTATTATTTGTGTATCATAATTGACACTAAAACATGAAATAGATATATAAAAGAAATATTCCATAAAATAGTCTTTTAATCTTGAGGTCACATATTAACAATATAAATTAAAATTAATCTCATTCAAATTTTAAAAAAATATATTAAATTTGAGAAATCAATAGTGTAACATCAATGGATATAAAAAATGGGAATGAAATTAATACAATAGTAGTCAAATTATTGATAAATATCTCCCTAAATGAGTAATTATAAGGTTTAGCACAAATCCATAAAATTTAAAGAAAAGTACCCTAGCCATTTGCTGTTAGGTAGTAGAGGAGGTTGATGTCATTATCACATCCTTTATGTGATCCTCTTTTATGAAGAAGGTTAGTGTCAAACAGGATATGTGTTAAAGAATTATAATCAAATACAACATGGTAGCTTGATGAAAGTCATGAAAAATACATAAATCAAACCATCTATATTGAGCAGTATCTATTCTATCTCTAAGATAGCCTTTCTATCTTTGGGGTAGAATCAAAAAATGCAAATGAAGTTATGTGACCATACTATCATGAAATTTTTTTTAGCTTAAATAACAATATGCAAAAACATAATTGATATTTTTTGAATTTTTTTGTTCTATGACTACTAGCAAAATAGCACATCACATGCACCAATATTGTTAGTACCCCACATCAAATACATAAGGAAACTATGTGGAATGTGGAAGAATGAATAGTTCATTGACATGGTGATAGGATCCTAACATTATCTACTCTGAAGGTCGAATGTGGGCTAACATTATCTAATAAGAAGGTGCATCTCACAACTCACATGGCATAACTCTCTTTAGAGTCCTTGTGAGTTCCATTGTCAAATGAATGTATACACCTCATATTTTTATTTTTTTTGCATGATGATACCTTGATATAATCTATTTTGACTATATATTTTGGACGATGATTACTTAAAAATGTCATATTTAATCATAAATTGGCTTGTTAGATTAGTTAATTTGATTTGAATCTTAATTCCATGTGTATGATAGTTAATAAACTTTTCCACTGAAATGCTAAATTGAAAATGATATGTTGAATGTTGAATATATAAAATTGTTTTTTAATGTGTGAATATTTGATTGATCATGTAATATGATGTTGGATGTTGTGATTTTTTTTTGACAAAAAGCCAAATGCCTAAACTATTTATATTAATATTATAGTAGAAATACATTCTTATAATGTATTGAATATCATAAATTAACATATTGAAATTGTATTCGGTATTTTATAAATTGTAAAATCTTAGATTTTGATTGTTAAAAAAATGAAAATATAATTTAGCATTATGTTTCATATTTATGTCATAGTTTATTCAAATATATTTCTTCCTCTATTGCAAAAAATTTAGTCATATCTAGATGGAAAGGATCTTAGGACCTTTTTTATAATGAATTATTCTTTCATTTCTTCTCCTAGGCCTCTAATTCCATTGAATATGTAATATAACCTAAAAAGATAATATGTAATTTTCTCTTCTTCACACATCTTGAGACTTTCAAAGTTATATTTGTAAGTTTGTATCTAGGCTTGATTTACCTTTTTTTCACCTTCATAGATATTATTTAACTTGTCCTAGATTTCATGTGTATTTTGATAATGCATTACTTTGACAAAATTAGAGTTAGGCAATCCACAAAGAATAGTATTCTTTTCCTTGGATTTTTTCTCACATGCTTTCTTGTCAGCTTGATCAGTATAGAAGGTGTAGCAAGAATTGTACATCCATTTACAATAGACATCCATAAATCAAACCCTCATAAAGATAGATATGCTTCCATTCTAATGCTCCAAAATACATAGTTGGATCCATACAAGAGGTGTTTTATTTGAGGAAAAACCTTCATGACTAGCCATTTGTGTTCACTATCCAAGATCTACCTAAACTGATTAAGCTTCTCCAAAGGAACCAAGGCTTTGATACCAATTATTGGAACAAAACTATCTACTAAGAGGGGGTTGAGTTAGTATATAAATTAAAACTTTTCCTTTAACACTTTTTAAAGAAAATCAACAGATCATGTAAAGATCACACACAAAAATACACATAACACTATATATACATGAAAAACCCAATATGGGAAAAACCATGGTGAGAATAGCTACTAGGATCTACTATCCTAATCGAAAATCACAATAAAACCTCACTGGCTGTAGTAATAGAAAAATTATCCCTTTTTCTTACTTAATTTGGGAATAATTGACATTGAATTAACCTAATAACACCTTGGTTTAATGTTGAATTGTGTTGTACACATTCACGTTGATCTAGGGCCCCTTTCTTAATGCAATGTACATAAATTGTACCTTATCTAAGGTGTTGTAAGATTTTGTAGTTCAATTTCACATTTATCTAGGGTTTTATTAATTAATTGAGCCTAATGGGCCCCTTTAATTCAAATTGAAGCCCTTTTAATTATACTTTGCAAAAGATCTATCTCAAAAACCATTATTCAAATTGCATAAAATTTAATTTGAAAACTTAAAGGTCCTAGAAAAATGGTGCTAGGACCCATTCACCTTTAGTGGAAAATGGGTCCTCTCCACATAGGACACCCCTTTCTCTGCATTTTTGACATGGTTTTTTGGTATTTTTTCAAACCCTCGAAGCAAGGTCCTAGAAACTTGTGGTAGGAACCATTCTCCTTTAGTAATGAATGGGTCCTCCTTACATAGGATACCTAATTTTGAATTTAATTTTGGTTTAATTCTAATGATTTTTTATTCTAGATCTGGTGTCGTCTTCAATTATTTGAGTTTTGGGGTTAATCTCTAGATTTAGTATAAATATTGGGTTAATTCATATAGTTTCATCCTAAGAAACCTGGCAACTTTGAGAGAGAATCCTAATACTTTACAACTTAAATTCAAGAGAATTTCCAAGGGAATTCAAGAGAAAATTAGTGAATTCTTATTGCAATAATTCAAGGTAATTTCATCATGTCAAAGGCATAGTGCATTCAAGCATGTTGTTGAGCTAATATTTTGGATGTAGCATTAAAGGTATACTTTCAAGAATTGTTTCCTATCTTATTCAAGATCAATATATACATTCTTGATGGACACTACATGTTATTTTTCATATTTATACTCCAAGGAAACTTCCAAGGTATCAACATTGCATCATTTCATGTCCATGCTTCTATTTGATTATTTCATCATTTGGTTTAATTAAGTAAATGGGGTTTTAATTAGGAGAGCCCATATTTAATAACAATCAAAAATTTCTTCTCTTGAATGTATGTTTATAGATTTATAGGTTGAAGATCAAGTGGAGAACAAGTTTGAAGAAAAATTGTCAAAGTTGTCAAATTACAAAATTGCCATTCATAGTGCAAGAACATGGAAATAAGGATACAAAAAAATTTATAGACATTTGATAGCTAAAAATCGAGGATCTCAGAGAGCAGACAGCGAGGAAAAAAACCCATATCTTAGTTTTAAAAACTGTAATAGGGACCCCTTCACCACTAAAGGCGAATGATTCATTTGTGCCCTAAAAATATCCTTCTTACAACAAGGTAAACATCATTTTAAGCTCTCAAAAATTTCCTTTTCATTTATTAATAGTGAGGACTAGTTTCTAATTGTTATATAGGAATTTGGGCCCTCATAATTGAATTTTTGATAGTGAAAATTAGTGGTTTATAATCTTGATCCATTCACCTTGATATAAACTATTTTTCTATGTTTCATTTTGGTGAACCCGACATATTGAATATTGCAATTTCTTGATTTTGAAGTCTATCATTGCATCCTAGGTTTTATTTTGCATTCACTTGCATTGAATTATATCTCATTTAGAGTTTCTTACTTTTCATTGAAATTTGCATCCCATTTAGAGTTTAGAATTGCATTGTTTTGCATTTCTTAAATATGAAAAATACAAAAATAAATCAATCATCTTTCATACCATTTAGATCTCATGCTTTCAAAAAAATAAGGATAGATAACTAAGAGGGGGAGGTGAAATAGTTGTCACAAAATATTTAAAATTTTCAAACTTAACTTAATCTTAGATATGATGAATTAAGAATAAACCACAAACAATCAACACATCAGAAACATAGAGAACACTAAGAATTTTTACATGGAAACCCTGATAGGGGAAAAACCATAATGGAAGTAAGTCCACAATAGTGTACCTTGTTAAAACTATAAGAGAATGAAATATGGGGAATGCACTTGCTTTCAGGAACACTTCCTAGAGTTGATTGCTCAATTACAAAGGTAGACACATTGTCTTATAAATAGATTCAAATTATAGTGATCCACATGGATTTGAACCAATAAAATAGCATCTGCTAATGCCTAATCAGAGTTCTCATTAAGCGCATGAACAACACTTCACTCTTCTTTACTCTTCACTTTTCTTCACACTCTACTCTACCTTCAAATGATAAGGACATTATTCATACACACACACATTTGACATAATTCAATTTGAACAAACAACCACTCTTAAATATCTGCAACATGGAATTACAACTTCGTCAACCAAAATAAAATATAAAACATATACACAATGTCGGCCCAAATGTACAAATAAATTTTCAATGTGAATCAAACACCATTAGCCACAACATAATAAATACTTACAACAATATCCTTGATTGTGCCAAACATTCAAATTTTAATCTCCAAGGATCCACAACACATTATAACCACCATGTTAGCCAAGAACATAAAAACTCAGACATAGAAGAGAAAAATCACCGACCACGACCACACCGATCAACATGCATGTGTAACAAAGATAGAGCATGATCTAGAAGCATCCAAAAGAATCATCAATCATCATAAAAGCATCCACAACAATTGAAATTAGTAGAATCACATCAACTTCAATCAGGAACACTAACTGAAGCTACAAAAAGACTATCAGAACAAAACTATTCATAACACGATTAAATCCTCATGCAAACCTCTATAACTTTCAATTGATAAACTAGATACACTCAGTAATAAACCATTTAGTCAACAAAAACTGATCATCAAAATACTGAGCAAGACACCTTCATGACTTTCACTATTCCACTATCAACATGTAACTCTTTCTTTAACAATTTTCTCAATATCCTCGACATATACATCCTACAATACATCAATGCTAATAGTGTTGACATCAATGACAACCACATATCAGCAACTCAACCACAACATCCAACATAACACATTTTCATTTGAAAATAAAAAAAATATTACATTTCAAATTGGGTCTTTACATTCAACATTTCATTGTATTTTCACATTGCATTTCTAGAAAATTTAGAACTAAAAGTTATTATCTCAAACCTGGAACTAAACAACATTATAGAAAGCTTGAAAATCATTCAAAAATAGTTTTAAAACCCTAATCAAGGACCCATTTTCCTTTACTAGAAAATAAGTCCTTGATCATGTTGGAATTGTATTTTTTAGAATCTTTAAAGCATTAAAAATCACTCAAAAATCAGCAAAAACATTCCAAAAATCCTTATCCAGGACCCATTCGCCCTTATTGGCGAATGAGTCCTTGTTAGACCTAGATTTGCATTTTCTAGAAATTAAAATAGTAGTTTTAGGATTTTGTTTTCCGTTGTTACTTTCCTATTTCAATTTTTTGATTTATTGTTTCATCAAATTTAGTGAATCCAACTTAATTTGCATCATTTTAGTGCATTGTCAAAAATCCAAAATTTGCATTTGGGTGATCCCACAATAGTGGTTTACAATTTTGGCCAAACTGGACATTGAAATATTTTTTTCTAACTAAATCTTCACTTTCGGGCACCTATAGCGGCTAAACTGTGAGGAATTTGAAGATGGAACTAGAGTTTCATGAAATATTTTCTATAGATTCTAAATATATTTTTTTCAAAAATTTTGGAATGAGATTTCACTTCTTTTTCTATCTCCCTCGAAAACTAATTTTTTTCAGAAAACAACATTTTTAAAAAGTGATGCTTACCGTATAACGCATAACTTTTTTTCCATGGAGGATAAAATTCTAATTCTTTCAAATTTAGATTCATAACTCTGATATTTAGTGCTTCCACTTGGTTAGATAGTTTTTAATTGAATATTTCTTCTTTGATCAAGTTTCAAAGTAAAACTAATTATAATTCAGACAGAGTGCGACCGTATAATGCGTAACTTATTTTGTATGTATCAAAATTCAATTTTTTTCTCTTTGTTGGATCAAGGACTTCAATATTTGGTGCACTCATATTTTTTAGATTTTTTTTTGATAATCTACTATTTTTCCACATGTGAAGAACATAGAGCTTGATTTTCGGTGAAAAACCTACATTCACGAGAAATAAAAAATTAAATATAATAATAAAATAAAATTTATTTAAAATTATACTTTTTGGGAAGCTTATAATAAGGACTACATACTCACAAAAAATAAATTTTAAATGAATTCATTTGATCCCCCAAAAGGTAAATCAAAAGTGGGCTTTTATCAACATTTTGATAGGCGTAAAGGAGACTCTGTTATAGGTATGGTTTAAAACTAGTGGGGTTCTACCCAAGGGGGTTTGATTTAAGGTAGTTTGATCAAACCCTCTTCAATTGGAATGATTTAAATGGAACTCTTTAAGGCTTAAATCATTATATTTTCTAAAAATATGTGATTTCAACAAAAATCAGATCCTCCCAGAAATTGCAAACCAACTTTGTGGGATCACCCATTTACAATTTTTCATTTTCAGTTTACTGCATTTTCTAACCAGTAAATTAAATTGTTTAGAATCTAAAAATTCCATTTCATTCTAGGTCATTGCATTTTCCCTTTCCATTTTGAGTTTGCACTCTAGGTTTGTAAAACTTGTATGAGTTTTACAACTTGGTGTCCTATTAGCAATATGATTGTAAGATGTAGTTCAAGGCTCATTCCATCTCGTGATATCTCACTCACTATGAATCTTGGGTTTTTTAGCTCTCTCTCTGATAGTGTTGATAATCAACTTTCTATGGCTCATAGTTTGTATAATTCATTTCCTATGACTTCACCTCATACAACCAATGTGCATGATGTTATAGAAAAACTAGATGATAAACTAGAAAAATTACCAAATTGTATCCTCATTGAAAGCATAGGAATGAGCATGATTCCCATGATACAAATTTTCAGGAAAGTGCTTAAAAATTGAAATAATACAAAAATTGTCTATAGTCTTAGTTTCTTATTTCATGACTACTTGAAAAAACAAGAGAATAATAATATACATTCCATAGTCAACCTTATTGAAGCTAGTGAAACAAAGAATGTTCTGATGAAGGTTGACACGAATGATGAAAACATACAAGATATTAATGAAGAACAATGGATTAAAATGGTAGAATTTATCAAAGCTAGACCTTGTAAGGGCTTAATTAAAAAGCCTCTTGACATTACTTTCTCACAAAATGACATACTTAAAACTGATGGTCCTCTTTACATAGCTAGATGAATAAAAAATAATCCCACTAATGGGATATTGGTTGACCCTATCTATGGAGAGTATGTGATCACTAAAGAATTCTTATACGTACATGAACTATATCAAGACACATATGATAAATGAAATCATGAATAAAGATGCACAATGGTTTTTCTTGTCCTATAATGGGCTCGATAGATCTCCCTTTATAAGTTAAACTGAAAACATTAAATGTCTCATTCACTATCATCCCACAATCAAACCAATTTGATGTGAAGCTACACTATCTATGGCTTTTCTCCATCAATTTTGTCCCTTTGGTTTTGCATAAATGTTTAAAAAGTTTCCATTTGAAAATGATATCTTTATTTTGCATCATAGTGGATTTAATCTTGTGTCAACCTAAGGGAATTTTTCACTAGATTTCTTTTGGCCCTGACTTATGGAACCTATTAAGCCTCATGGGGACTTCTTTTTCAAATCATATCAAAAGTTTAATGTAAAGAAAATAGTTGAATTATCTCTTCGCAATATGCCTCAACCTATAACTATACTTCCTATAATTTATGAAGCACTAATTGAATCAAAAGACCTTCTGAACATCCAAGAGTAACCTATAACAAGTCCTCCTACCATTTCCTACAAGAGACCATGAGATAACTAAAACAATCATGTTGTCCCTCCTAGAATCAACCAAATTTACAAAGTTGAAAAGAAAGTGATTGAACAACCTCCTGTTGTTTCTTCTATTCCTCCTCAGGAAGATAATGAACCTATGATTGACAAACCCACTTTTACACAAACATAAATTGACAATAGATTGAAAGGAAATAAAAGTGCTAGAGACATCATGCTATTGCTCATAAGTGATAATCTCAAGAAGACAAAAACAACATAGAAAATCAAAATTTGAACCTACCTAAAGAAATGCATGATGATCCTATGCCCTTGTCACAACATAAACAAGAAAATTCCATGGAAATTATCATTTGACCTCCTATTGTGATTAGTCTATATAATGATATTGATATTGCAAAGATTGATGACGAAGTGCATGATGAATTGAATACATTATTTTCTTCTTCTATGAACTTAAATGACAAATCTCCTCAAAAAAATGTTGAACCTAGTGCTTCCCCTAGTTTGGAAATTGCTCTTATCCCTTTGGATGGTTCTTTTCCTTCCATTTATGCAAATCAATATTGGGATGCAAATGACCTACTTTAGGTTGACTCACATGTGCCTTACTAGTCTTTTTCCTTTTCATGTTTCCTTATGTGATTGCATGTGTGTAATGTGATCCCCTGTGATGTTTTGTTTGATGTATCTTGCTCTTTATGTGTATTCCTCTATATTTACCTACATTATTCTTTATTCCATACACATTTTTCATTTTTATTGTGTTTTTCTTTTGTGGATGGTGCAAGGAATCAAGACAATTAGGTATCCTCCATATTGACCAAAAATATTTCCTTTATCTTTTACATTTGTCTTATGTTTTTCTTTTAGGGATGACATAAGGAATCAATATATTCATGTATCTTCCATGTTCACCCATAAATATTTTTCTTTGTTTTCAATCTCTTTGTGTTATTCTTCTAGTTCTATGAGTATTTGGGGAATGATGAAAGTTCCATGCTCTTAAAAAAAATAATGTATAAAAGACATACTAAACCCAAATCTATAGATCCCTTATTTATTTTTGGGACAACCCTTCCTATTTCATGGAAAAAATTTATTTTGAAAACATATGACTTGGCATAGGGTTTTTCCAAGGAAATCTCTCATGTCTTAAGAAAAAATATTGGCTACTTTAAAGAAATTGCTCACAGTAATGGTGTAGCAACTACTTTAAAGTTGGGACATATATCGATGAAATTTTTCAACATATTTTATGGCATGATTTTATTTTATTTTCTATTAATGTGTTATTTTCTTCTTGGTGTCATTGGGTTTGATGTTCTCCAAGAGTGTGATATTTCTAAGCATATGATCTCCCTTCATGTCATGATGTGAAATGAGCATCCCATAAGTGACTATCTGATATTCTTGACTTGTCCTCTCTTAGAAACATTAGGCATGATGATCCCTAAGAAGAATACCTTACATGAACAAAGAAAAATACCATTTAAAAAAAACTTACATACATGACATTCAAAAGCATACAAAAGCATAACATTATGGTGCCTTATTAAAATTATTAGGAGGATAGATTTGTTATGGTTAGTATGATGAGAAGCGGAAACACTGGCATGAATTTCTCATTGTATAATGAGAAGCCAACACATTGGTATGACTTTCACACTAAACCAACTTGTTGGGATAACTCACCTAGTGGATAGATTAAGGTTCCACTACCCTAGAGTGAGCATACATGATTGGGACAACAAACCTAGTGGAAAAACTAAGGTTCCACTACCCCAAAGTGAGATGTCTATGTTACAGATAGATAACTTTGTTCCACATCACATTGGAACAATTGTGCTTCATCCTTTATTTTTCTTTATTTTTCTTGTCCTTTGGCAGGGTATGGTTATGTATCTTTGTTATTGCTACATACTAAAGTGTCTTGAATTTCTACTTTAGTGTGAGTTTTTCATGAGGGAAAACTCTCACTAAAATGGGGGAAAAATGGAGTAATGAAAAAGTATCCCTTTCCCTTATTTTGGGAATAATTGAGATTGAATTAACATAATAAAACCTTGGTTTAATGTTATAATGTGTTGTACACATTCAAATTGATCTAGGACCCCTTTATAATGCAATACACTTAAATTGTACCTTATTGTGGCAACATGAATTCTACTCCCCTCTTGGAGATAGTACAATCCATTTCTTAATTTGGACCTATTTTGGTACCCTTGCATTCATGACCCTTTAAACCATAATTAATAGGCCCCTAAGACCCTTTATTTTTGATCTCAAGGCTTATTTCAACTAAAGTACTGACAAAATCAACAAAAACATTAAATTTTCTAACAACCCATCATTGGCCTACCCTAAAATACTAGGGTGGGACTCATATGCCGCTTTGGGCATATAAGTCCACTAGGTGGGACCCATATGCCACAAGTTGCATATGAGTCCCGTGCAGCCCATTTTTAGGGTTTGAGGGGGAAATTCAAGTTTTTAATTCAAATTTTTGGTTTATTTCAACTTTTGAGATTTAATAAACAATAAATTAGGTGTATTTCCTATATAAATAAGATTTTAAGTCATTATTTTCAATCTAGAACAAGAAATTCAAGATCTAAGAATTCACATGCATTCAGGCATTCTTTTACAAGAGCACTAAAGAGAAAGTAGCAAGAAAATTTAAAGCGTTAGTGCAACATTAAAGTGTTTTTTCAGGTCTTCAGGATCACTCAATTCAAGATCTAGCATTGTCAAGGATTGATTATGGTTGCCTATGGTAAATCTTGATGGATTCTAGGTTGGGGAGATTCAAGCCAACATCAAGCCAAGCCTAATGACTTGTCGCTTCAGTGATCCAATTCTCCATTATCACTCTACTTTCATCTTAAGGAAGGTACATGCATTACTATGGCTTATTAGGGTGATTAGAGATCTCCCTAAGTAACTCATTCATCTTGATGTTTCATTCATGCATCTCATTCTAGCACATTAGGATAGGGTTGCATTACATATTAGATTTACTGATCTTAGATACACTTAAGGTTAGAGATTATGTTTAGAGATTATGTTCATTTTTACATTCAAGATCTACTATTTATATCAAGGTTTAACTACTGAACTAGGGGCTTGACCAAGGCATAAGAAAATAAACACTTTTTTTTTTTGTAGGTCTTTTTATAGGTTCGGGTATGAAAATTAGATTTGAATGGAAAAGTGGAGATCAGAAAGCATATTTGGAATTTGAATTTTTGAAAAAGTAGAATGGGACTAATAGGCTAGAAGTGGCATATGATTCCCAGTATAGGAAATTGTCTAGATTTTTAAAGATCTTGATTCTATAGTGCTATATTCATGTTTTATTCTAGAAACCCTAGATTGGGATTAGTATGACTAGCCTAGTGTATGGGTCACAGGGTGCCCTAAAGCCTACATTTTCAAAGTTTCAAAAAAATTTCAGAGCATATTTAGATTCCTAGGTGCACCATTTTGATTTCTCAAGTTTTTGTTATGTTTTGTGTATATTTCTAGGTCATTTCTTGTATTTTTTCCTACTATTAGATTTCATAATTAAGTCTTCCATGTTGATTTTTTTTTCCAAGCCCTATCTTGGTGGTGAAGCCTCTTTTAGTCATTAATCATACCCTTAGAAAACCCTATTTCTAGATCTCTTTCCCCTTTCTACATTAG
Source organism: Sequoia sempervirens (assembly GCA_007258455.2). NCBI lineage: Eukaryota > Viridiplantae > Streptophyta > Pinopsida > Cupressales > Cupressaceae > Sequoia > Sequoia sempervirens. The sequence continues at coordinate 336,374,049 of VDFB02281492.1, forward strand.
ATTAAGATCTTTAAGGTTTCCTTGAGTGAAACAAGTGTGTGAAATAGGAACTCTATCTTCGTAAAGGTGGGAACCCCCTATTTATGGTGTTTCATTTTTGTGAGCCTACATTTAGAACATCTTAATTCTGATTTGGAGTGCATCATCATCCTAGATCTATCTTGCATTAGCATTGCATGAGGGTTTGCATTACTTGATTGGCATGTAGGGTTTCTAAATTTTACATTAGTGAAATTGAATATAGGTTGCATTTTTGTCTCTTGCATCACTGAAATTGACTTTAAATCTTCATTTTCACTTAGTTTATATATCATTCAAACCAAAAAAAAAAATCACTTAGAAGTTTTTGAAATTGGTGCAAAAACCCTCATTTGGGACTCATACACCCCTCTAGGTGATTTATAACCCAATATAGTTGGTTTTTCCTTATTTTTGGGTATTTTTTAATGATTTTCATTCAACATTCAGACCTCTTAAAAACTCTATTTGGGACTCATACACCCTTCTAGGCGATTTAGCCCCATTTTAGATTTTAAACTGCATTTTCCAGCACTGAATTCTCTATTTTTTTGTTTCTATTTGTTGTTGTTAGTTATCAGTTTCAATTTATATAATTTATGTTACATTCATTTCATTAGATTTAGCATAGTTTACATTCATTTCAATTATGGATAGAATTAGATTATTGTACATTTATTTTTAAGAATTATTTCATAGTTCAATTGTATTAGATTACATTTGGAATTTGTTAGGAAACAAAAACCAAAAGCACCTAAAACTTGATGGAACACTTGGAGAAAGTATAGTTATTCAAGTATTCCAAATCTCCTTTTCCAAGTTAACCTAACCCTCAAGACTTTTAGTATTGATAAATTTGACATGTAGATGAAGCCCTTGAGGATTTCATCTCACAAGGTTCATCCACTAAGGCTTGTTATGAAAAACTAAAACCAAGAGAAGTTAATGTGATTCAACCTAAAATTATCCTTTACCCACCTTCGCACAAACCTCAAACTAAAAACCAAATCAATTTTCACCCTTGAGCCACCTAAGAAAAATGATTTACAACAATCAATTCATAATACCATTGCTCATACATATAACACTAGCAATAATCCACAACCAACTACAACCTCTTTACCTTTTCCTAACCCAGTATTTCCTAATGCCCTTCATTTTACTTTGAATGGTGCAAAGGAGTATGATCTTGTTGAACAACTTAAGAACACTCCTACAAAGATATCCCTATGGGACCTAATTTATAATTCACCTAATTATCACACTATGCTTCAAACTACCTTGCAACAAGAAGTGATTCCTTTTGGTACAAATGCAAATGATCTGGTAGCTCTAATGCAAGGAATAAATATAGTTAATGTAGACTTTAATTTTCATCAACATGAGATACCTCCTTTGGAAATGAGAAATAAAAATGATTCCTTCATGATAATAGCCATCTATAATAGGTTATGAATAAAAATAACCCTTATTGATAAAGGCTCCACCCTTAACATGTGTAGTGTGACCCTTTTAGATAGGCTTGACATGGAAAAATCAAGTATTCAACTTGACTCCTTATCGATTCAAGGATTTGAAAATGTAGGAAGGAAACCACTTGATGTTTCCTATTATAGTTGGAAAGGCTACTTACAAACTCATATTCATTTCATTCCCAATAATATTGCATACAAACTTATTTTAGGTAACCTTGGATTCACGAGATGCATGCAGTGCCTTCAATTCTTCATCGTGTAATGAAGTATGTCTATAAAAATAAAGTATACCAAGTTGAAATAGACCTAAGCCTAAAATTTGCTTGCAAGTTGAAAAAGGAATGGTAAGTCCTCTAAACAAATTAATTCCAACTTCAAAATAAAAACCTATGAAAGAAGACAAACAAGAGATGGAAACAATGTAAAAATAATGAGAAGATGATTTGGGTTCCTTAGAGTTCACACCATCAATTTTCTCTTTTAAATTCCAACCAAATCTTCAAGGAAGCCTATGGATTTTCCAATTCCAACAATCAACAACCTAAAAGGGGTAGGCCAATGAACGAGAGAAAGAAATTTAGCTTTCCTCCTACACTTCAGGCTTCACAAAACCTAGGAGGGTGATCCCACAATGTATTTATAACATTCCTTCATAATATTTGCATATACATTGCATATTAAGCATATATATTCTCATCAAGGACTAAATAGATGAAATCCTTCAAGAAATTGTCATTTCCTTGAGTGAATTTAAACATCTACAATCGAGAATATCGAATAGTACCAAACTTTAGCAAAGGTAGATCAATTGAATGTATATTTATGGTATTTTTTCTTGAATTAAAATACTAGAAGTGAGAAAAGAGTATGTAACAGTCAAGACTAGTGCCATATCCACAAGTTAGGAGTCAGAATGTAATAAATTGAACTAAAAGGCAGAATTAATCATGAACATCCATAATCTTTACAATTGCCTTACAATTTACACATTAACACCCAAAATCATGTGACTAATTACCAAATCCCTTTGACACAAGCATTAATCTATGACTTAACTAAAGCATTTAACTCATCCATTAGTTTAGAGAAACAATTAAATCATATATAAAAATGGAAGACAAATGATAATTAATGAACAAATCCTTGATCCAAATCCATTAATAACTCATGCAAAATATCAAAATGGAGAGACACCAAGCTTGAGAGATTAGCATTTCTATTTACGTATGTTCAAAAAACCACATTATTGACCAAACTCACTACTACTCAAAACTCTAAGATATAGACTATATATCCATTCTTTGTGTTCTTGATTAGCTCAATTCTCATCTAGACTTCAACAAAAGAACTATACCAAATAGCCTTGAATTCTATTTTATATCATTAGGAGATAAAAAACAAGCTTAGGGCTATTGGAATATCACATTAAATTTTCGCCTTATTTCAAAAAAAAAATCAATTTCATTTATCCTCATTTACAACAAAAATTTTCTAGTAAATTCATCTACCTTTTCCCGAGAAAACAAAACTCCATCTATAAAAAATAGTTACCCTGCCGCACATTTTTCTAGTAAAATTCTGTTACTCTTCCACTCTCCACTTTACCCATTTTACCTTGTAGCGAGAAAATAACCCTTCTCATGAAAACTCCATTCTTTCTTTATTTTCCTGTACACTGAAAAAATTATTTCAATATTCCAGTGAAAGCTCTATTTATTTTGCCTTTGTCACTTTATAATTTTACCTCTTAGCAAAATAAAGTATTTAGATTTACAATGGAGGCATTTAACTCCTTTTAACTTTTCACCATGCTCACAATATTTTAAATATTCTATTTAAAATATTCGCCTTCAACATTTTTCTTAGGTGAAATTTACCCACTTCCTTATTTTAATGAGCCCAACAAACCATTTTATTTCATTTGATGTCTAAATTTTACATGAAATGAAGGGATTTTAAAAAATTACTATCGAGATGCATTAAAACTTTAATTTTTTCCCCTTAAAATTTTCTCAGGCCCACCAAACTCTTTAAGCATCGTTTATCATGCAATAAAGGGGAAAATAAGGAAACCAACTCATGATGAGCAATGAGTAAGATGTAGCATCACTCATCATGAGCTTATTCAGGAAAAATAAAAATGAACTTGCAATGGGTGATGGAATAAAAAAAAATTCCCTTATTTTCTCCTCTCTGCAACTCTTCCATGGAAAAAAATGCTCAACTGCCCCTACCATTATGGCAGCTCCTTTGCAACATTAGATTTCCCCTTTAACAAGCTTGATGGTGAGCACAATGGTTTAAATCTGCAACATAATCATTTCTAAATCTCTATAAAAGGAAGGTATTCGGCTAAGGATTTCAAAAGACAACTCAATAATTCCCATTCTATTTATACGTTGTGATTATGGCATTTTATGAAATCATTATTCATTTGGGATTTTTTTTGACAAATTCACCTGCCCTATCAATGTTGGGGCTTCTCCTTTCCACACAGAGAATTTCAACAGAACTCTCCCATCCTCTATGCATACTTTGCTCAAAAGAAACTCATCACTCAATCCAAGGCATTGTTGATTGCCTCCTCCAATATCATTCACAACTCGTGATGGGCAATGAGCTTTGTCATGTACATTGAAATACATATCATGACCAAGCAAAAGTAAAAATTAAACATGCTTCTGATTAAAAAAAATTGAAATGAATTTTAAAATTTCCCTAAATTCCCCTTTTACAAATATACAATATTGAAAATATTCACAATATTTTAAATATTAACATTTGAGAACATTAGAAAATAGGCAAATTATAATTATGCCTACCAACCATTTGAAGAAAATTCACTGCAAGAAAACTGGGGCACTTGGAGTCGAGAAAATTTATGTATGATCATAACAAATTATTTAGAAAAAACCCATTTACTCAAAATTTTCCCACCCCTTAAAATTCAGGTACCTGCTTTGTAAACTAGCTCTCGGGATGTGTTTGCCACAACAAAAGCTCATTAAAATAGTGTATCAAATGACCTTTTTTCTTGATGGAAATGGATTTGTAAAGGTTTCAAACTGAAAAAATAAATGGGTTGTCCTTACATTAGCAAAATTTGACACTTTTCATAACACCATTTTTGGCCATGTTGCAATCATAAAGTAATTAAATAACCCATCAAAACTTATCCTACAGGTGTGAGATTGAATAGGCATGCATAAATTTGATGCAAGAATAGATTACAAAATATGGTTTGGAAAAATATATCCCGAGGTGAAAGATATTAATCAACAAAGTTGATCACTTAGGCATTTTTGTAATTGCAACTGTTTAGAACCAATTAGGGCTCTCAAAGTCACCACTTTGAAAAAAACATCATTACAATTTCTAGGGGGGCTACCAATGTAAACATAAGCTCACTTAGGTACACTGAGCATTTTTGCAAGAGGGATTTCCTCCAGTCATCAATCTTCACGAGATATTAGGGGTCAAAGTTGATCACCTTCAAACATGTCAAAAATGTAGGTGTAAAAAATGAACAAATTGCATTTTCTTTTATTCTCAAAAAAATAGTAAATCAAATCTTGAAGCTCTGAAACTAGATAGGGGAGTATACGAATGTATGGATAATGGAGAGAAACAATTCATTTTTCATGAAAATCATCCATTAGAAAAATATAAGGTTGAACATGAGGCTACTTCGCAGAACTGAGAGTTCATAAACAACAAAAAATTGTCAAAACCCTCCAGCTTCGCTTTTTAAAACAACATCAAAACTTATCATGGGAAGCTGAAAATTGGCATGCATGCTCACATATGTCACATGAGTGTGTCCACAAATTTTTTTTGCATGAATATCAATATGCTCCAAATTATGACCCTCCAAATTGGGTCACTTAGAAAACAAATTCAGGTGCTCTACTAAGTGTAAGGGCAAAATTTTCAATATTGGCACTTCAAATTTGCAAAATTTGAAGGTTCCACTAGTGGCTCCGGCTGGGGATGTATGCCCCTTTAGGCATAGCAAGATTTTAGATATCTAGAGAGTAGACCAAGTGCCGAGTCCATTGGGCACTCTAAAACTACTCCTTTTCAACTTCACTTGGTGACCCCAAGCGACCAAATGAAAAAAGGGGAGTTAGTTATTACCTCTATCAAACACCAATATCTTTAAAAGTTGATCTCCTTGAACTCATGCTTTCCTCTATCACACCACAACAACATGAGTGACTACACTTTTTCAAATAGAAGTATCAAGCTACCTTTGTACAAATGGAAATGTGCTCTCTGATTATCTTCATTGTCACATGGAAACCAAATAAAATAGATCAGATAATTTCCACTCTCTTCATTTTCTAATTTTGTATCAAATGACAACACTTGGGGATAGTGATCAAAACCACATGAAAGCAAAGTCTTAGATCACATTGACTAACTACCTCAAAATGATCATGCTCATAGGAGATATCATGGTTGAAAAACAACATGCAATCCTCTTCTATGTTGAGAAAAGATTTCTCATATATATGTATCTCCTCCAACTAAATTTCATCACAAGTAAAATTGTTTTCATCCCAACAACAAAGCCTAAACACATTATCATGTGTTTCAAGATTATGAGAATCATATGTATCAATACCCAAGGTATTTTCATCTTCATTCAAATAATGGAATTGAGCAAAAATATCAGCATTAATGCATAGGTATTTTTTTCTATCTTAGGTTCATTCTTCAAACCACTATACAATTCCATTTTGAATATTTCAAATAAAAATTTAGACAACTCATAATTTAATCTTGAGCCAAAATTTTCACATTGATTTTTCACAACATGTTCAATATCTAAATCAATTTGAATTCTATCACTTTCAATATTAACAAGATCAACAAGGAGAACTTCATATGCACTATTAGTTGATAGCTAGATTGATTTATACACCAAAGACTCACAATTCTCTAAATTTTTTTCATTGCCAATAGAGGTAGAACCTTCATTCTTTTTGACACCAATGTACTCCTCATTCAAAAAAAACTTGTCCATTTGCATATTGTGAAGATGAGAAAGATCATCAAAGAAGGAACCATATCCAATTTCATATTGACTAACACTATAACCACTATCATTTGTATCATATGGCTACTCTATACATTGATCAAAAGGTTTTGCAATGTTAGCACAATCTGAGAGTACATCAAATTGTTTCACATTATCTATGGGTGATAATGTTGATCCTAGATCTATGTGTTTTTCATAATGCATAATTTAATCATTCAAAATAGGACTCCTTCCTCCATCGATGTGCACCTCATCATCCTTTTCATGTATAACTAACATTTCTGCCTCTACTTCATAAAAGTAATCATTAGTAGAATGGACACAAAGAAGTTCATCAACATATTTATCATTTCCAACACTATGTTCAAGATTAACATACTGGAGGAAAGTGACTTCATTAACATTGGTATCATTGCATTCTTTATGTTGACGGAATACATCTAAATTATCTTCATAGGAGCAATTATAGTCATTAGAGAAACAATCAGGTTGGTTGTCATTATAATCATCATCACTACATAAATAATGCTCAATTTCTTTGGAGTGAGTTCTTGAACTTCTATCTTCAATGTCTTGATCACTAATTTGTGATGAGATGCCAACAATAGGGTATGTGTAGGATCATGATGGGCCAAAAAGTGGCAATATGATGGGTATGTGTAGGGTATGTGGCTGACAAATTTTTTTAACCCAAAATTGATGAAACGAAAAGGGTTTTTAAAGGAGATTCTCAGCTTTCCACCAATATAAATTATGCTTTACTTTGAATTTAATAAATAATTATTATTCATTTTCTATTTGAATTATGACTAAAGTCTTGATTGATACGTTGATTGAAAAACATCTATAGCTTTCAAATGGTATCACATTTTTTGAATCTGAAACATGCATCACATTCTATTCTTTGTATACTATAGGATTGAAAAAAAAATTGAACTTCATGAATTTTTGACCAAGTTAAGGTGGTCAGACATACAAATTTTTATATTTTTTAAAAGTTGTAATAAAAAATTCATAATTAATTATTTACTTCAAAAAAAATTACAAAAAAATATGCATCACATTGGGACATGAGTCCTCTACTTATATATAAAACATTATAAAAAAATATTATCAGTTTATTGTGGTTAGGGTGGTCAGATAGACACCTACTTATTTTTTCCCTGAAATTTAAGTACTATTGCATTGAAATTTTAAATTTTCACCAAATAGATTTTTTTATTTTTAAATAAACCTAGTATTTTAGAAACTGCATTCAATTTTCTACATACTCTATTCTTACATATTTTTTAAATAATATAGATAACTTATTCAAATTTTTACATCAAGTTTCCAAACTCTAATTTTTCTAAATTTTTTGCCACTTAAGGCCCTATTTTTTCCATGATGATCCTGTACATACCTAATACTTGTATTATCTTCACTAATCATAACATGACATGGAATGACATCTTGCATCTCTTGTACATTTTTATCACCCAAGATACCACAAGAATATTTTTCATGCATATTAATCTTGTCACCATGCAATGTGTCTTCATCTTCATCACTATTGTATGGATTTGCACATGTGCTGATTGTGAGTTGATTACAATTAATGTCCTCATCCATACATGTATCTACATTTTATGACATACACTTTTCATTTTTGTGTATCCTACTCTAATTTTTTGCAATAGGACAACTGCTATCTTCATTTTGAGACACCACATTTTTTGCATACTTAGGTTGGGCTTGTCCAACATTCTTTATTGAATCAAGTACCTAGTCAAGGCTATGAGGCTTCAATTCCTTAGGAAAGGAACTCAACCTAGAATCATATATTTCACAAAATAGATCAATACACATTAAGTCCTAAGGTCTAAAATTTATGGGGACTTTCAACAAGGCATCCAAAAACCTTGAAAACAAATCATGTGATGATTCTCCTTTGATTCTTTTCATTTTAGAAAATCTTTGAACAAAAGATGTTTGATCAACATTGCTCAAATTTTGATAAAATTTAACATGGAGCTCAGTATGTCTTGTACATTGTGATGATGGAGAGATCAAAATAGCTGAAGTGTTATCATCCTAACAAGCATTCCTATTATCTGATCCATGAGTTCTATTATCATGGGTTGTGTTAGGAGAACAAACACTCATAGCCCTATGTCCTTTCAGTATTGAATATCTCAAATTGTTCTCAATATCCATAACAATTTGATATGCTTGGTGTAGGGTTCTGGGCTCTTTATCTCTTATTAGATAACTCATATTTTTGTCAAATTATCCTAAGTACATGACCAAACACTCAACATCATTGGGTCTGATATTCTCATGGATCTCTCTTATGATCTTCTAAAATTTGAGATTAAAAGAGGGAACTAACTCATCTTTTCCTTTCTCCATGTTCATTAACTTTTTTTTTTATTAAGATTGGATCAAATTCCTTTCATCAAATTGGTCCATGAACATCACTTTGAACTCTTCTCAAGAATATATAGAGGATGCTGGTAAATAAGAGAACCAATATCTTGCATATCCTCTCAAAGACTGAACAAATAACCTCATGATCACATCCTCATGATCTACCTCATAGTCATCCATCACATTATTAAATTCTTGTATGTATTTATTTGTTGATTCAGACTTTTCACCAATGAATTTTGGTAATTTATCTCTAACTTTAGCTAGAATGACATTTGGGTAACCACTAATGCCACCTAAATTGATGGCTCTATAGCTTTCAGTGCTGAAATATCTTTGAAAACTTGGATTAGACTAATCACAAACCATGCTTGCACTTGAAACCACACTAGGATGCATATATTAATGCATTTTGACATACCTCTTTCAAAAATTTAAATATCAACTGTATAGTCGATCTTTCATTGCCCTATTTCTAACTTCCATCATGATATTAGAGTATCACAAATCATGATTCAAATGCATCTAAGCCTAATATCTATTTAATAGGAAAATTTTAAAAATAAGCATAATTTCAATATAATATATAAGTTGTAAATTACAACTGAGAAGTATGCAAACTCAATCTTACTATTCTTTCCCTTTCTTAGTACTAATTCACTCAATAGGGACCAAAATTTTCTTCAACATTTTCTACTATGGTTTGCACATACAAACTTCTTAAAAACCAAAAGTGAAGAATACTTGGAAATACAACAACTATTGCAAATTGTTTTTCCTCACTGGAAATAATGTATATTTGGAACTTTTCTTCACATCTTCATAGGTTCTTTTGATAGAGTTGCCACCTCTCTTCTTTAGAGGATTGAACTTCAAGTAGTATGAATCCCTTTCACATGTAAAATTCCTTCTAAGTTCCTTTCACTAGCAGAGCACCATAGATCATCAAACTTTTAGGTTCACTACAACAATTTCTTTCTCTAGGTTTGAATTACTTCAATATTTGAAACAAATATTTAGATTAGCAAATAATATGAATTTTTGAATTATCAGTCTACAATTGGAGATTCAAATGTCTCCCTAGAAAATTTTCCATTTTATTGTCTCTTTTAAATTCCAACTAGATCTTCAAGGTAGCTTATGGATTTTCCAATTCCAATAATCAACAACCTAAAACAGGTTGGCCAACAAATGAGAGAAAGAAATTTAGGATTCCTCCTACACTTTGAGCTCTGCAAAACCTAGGAGGGTGATCCCACAATGTATTTATAATATTCCTTCACAATATTTCCATATACATTGCATATTAAGAAGATATATTCTCATCAATGACTAAATAGATGAAATCCTTCAAGAAATTGGCATTTCCTTGAGAGAATTTAAACATCTACAACTGAGAATATCAAATAGTACCAAACTTTAGCAAAGGTAGATCAATTAAACGTATATTTATGAGAATTTCTCTCAAATTGAAATACTACAAGTGTGAAAAATGTATGCAATAGTCTAGACTAGTGCCATATCCATGAGTTAGGACTCAAAATATAATAAATTGAGCTACATGGAAGATTTAATCCTAAACATCCATAGTCTTTCCAATTTCCTTACAATTTACACATTAATACCCAAAATCTTGTTACTACTTACCAAATACCTTTGACACAAGCATGAATCTATTACTTAACTAAAGCATTTAACTCATCCATTAGATTAAAGCAACAATTAAATCATATATCAAAGTGGAAGATAAATGATAATTAACTAACAAATCCCTAATCCAAATCCATTAATAACTCATACAAAATATCAAAATGGAGAGACAACAAGCTTGAGAGATTAGAATTTCTATTAAGATATGTTCAAAAAACCACATAATTGACCAAACTCACTACGTCTACTAAAAAATCTAAGATATGGATTGTATATGCATTCTCTATTTTCTTGATTAACACAATTCTCATCTTAATTTCGATAAAATACCCTTGCCAAATAGCCTTGAATTCTCTTTTATATCATTAAGGGATCAAAAACAAGCTTAGGGCTATTGGCATGTCACATTAAATTTTTCCCTTATTTCAAAACAAATTTCATTTATCCTTATTTACAAGAAATATTCCACTAAATTTATCTTCCTTTTCCCAAAAAAATAAAACTCCATCTATAAAAATGAGTTACCCTGCTACACATTTCGCTGATAAAATTATTTTACTCTTTAGGTCTCTACTTTACCCATTTTACCCTGCAGTGTGAAAATAGCTCCTCTTGTGAAAACTTCATTCTACTCTTATTTTCCTATGCACTAAAAAAAATATTTTTCTCTTCCAATGAAAACTATATTTATTTTGCCTTTTTCACTTTTTTGATTTTACCTCTAAACACAATAAAGTATTCAAATTTATAATGGAGGCATTTAACTCCTTTTAAGTTTTCACCCTATTCACAATATTTAAAATATTCTATTTAAAATATTCACCTTCAACATTTTTCTCAAGTGAAATTTTCCCACTTCCTTATTTTAATGAGCCCAACAAACCATTTTATTTCATTTGATGTCTAAATTTTACTTAAAATGAATGGCTTTTAAAAAATGACTATTGGGCTGCATTTAAAACTTTAATATTTCTCCCTTATAATTTTCTTGGACCCACCAAAATCTTTAAGCATTGCTCATCACACAATCAAGGGGTAAATAGGGAAACCAACTCATGAGGAGCGATGAGGAAGATGCAACATCACTCATCATGAGTTCATTTGAGAAAAATAAAAATGATCGTGCAATGGGTGACATGATAAAAAAAAGCCCTAATTTTCTCCTCTCTACAACTCTTCCATGGTGAAAATTGTTCAACTATCCTTGCCATTATGGTGGGTCCTTTGCAACATCAGATTTCCCCTTCAACAAGCTCGTTGGTGAGCACAATGGCTGTGATCTACAACATAACCATTTCCAAATCTTTATAAACAAAAGGCATTTGGTGAAGGATTTCAAAATCCAACTCAACAATGTCCATTTTGTTTATACGCTGTGATTATGATGAAGAGATATGTGATGTTATGCAACACAAAATAAATAATTTGGTGCAATTGGATGAAACTAGAAGAGAAGCTCATTTTAAGAATATGAAGATGTAGTTACAAGTTAAGCATCTGTATGATAAGAGAGCTTATCCCATAAAATTTGAGGCGAATAGTATGGTTTTAGCCTAGAATGTGAGGGCTCAAGATAAGGGTAAACATGGAAAGTTTGAAGCATTATGGGTTGGCCCTTATTTGATAGCCAACACACATGGGGAGGATTCTTATTTCCTTCAAAGCTTACCAGGTGAACTTTTTGAACTACTTGTTAGTGATCCCATAATAGTGGTTTACAATTTTTGGCCAAACTAGACACTAAAATAATTTTTTAAAACTAAATCTTTACTTTCGGGCACCTATAGTGGCTAAACCATGAGGAATTTGAAGATAATGCAAACTAGAGCTTTGTGAAATTTTTTTTATAGATTCTAAATATACTATTTTAAAAAATTTGCAATCAAATTGCACTTCTTTTTCCATCTCCCTCAAAAACTAGTTTTTTTCATAAAACAACATTTTTAAAAAGTGACGCTCACCATATAACACAAAAAAAAATTTCCATGAAGGATAAAATTCTAATTCTTTCGAATTTAGATTCCTAGCTCTCATCTCTAGTTCCTCCACTTGGTTAGATAGTTTTTTATTGAATATTTTTTCTTTAATCAAGTTTCAAATTCAAAGAAATTATAATTCACGTAGCGCGACTGTATAATGCGTAACTATTTTTCTGTGTATCGAAATTCCATTTTATTTTTCTTTGTTGGATCAAGGACTTCAATATCTGGTGCACTATTTTTTTTTTTTTTTTTTTAATAATATGCTATTTTTCCACATGCAGAATAGAGAGCTTGATTTTTAGTGAAAAACCTATATTCATGAGAAATAAAAAACAAACATAATAATTAAATTAAATTTATTTAAAATTATACTTTTTGGGAAGCTTATAATAAGGACTACATACTTACAAAAAAATAAATTTGAAACGAATTCATTTGATCTTCCAAAAGGTAAATCAAAAGTGGCTTTTTATCAACATTTTGATAGGTGTAAAGGAGACTCTGTTATAGGTATGGTTTAAAACTAGCGGGGTTCTATCCAATTGGGTTTGATTTAAGGTAGTTTGATCAAACCCTCTTAAATTGAAATTCTTTAAATGGAACCTTTTAAGGCTTAAATCATTATATTTTCTAAAAATATGTGATTTCAGCAAAAATTAGTTCCTCCTAGAAATTGTAAACCAGCTTTGTGGGATCACCCCGGTACATGGACAATTCTTAAAGCCATACTTCTCCTAACTATGTTATTTTTCCATGTACATTGTAGGTTTTGTACATTGTGTATATAGGTGTGTTTGATTTGGTTGTGTTTGTTTTGGTCATGTTGCCTAGTTTGGGTAGCTCCCTAATTTTGGTCCTCTTGCTTTGTCCTCTATTCTTGGTCTACTTCAACCTAAGATTTTAGGATATCACCATGCCTACCAGAGGTATACATCCCTAGTCAGAGCCACTGATGGAACTTACAATTTCTTTTATGTTCCATCTCAAAATCTTTTCACAATAGGCTTAGAGTTTTGTTTCTCATCACTATTGTAGGGTTCTATTTCATTGTTGACTTCTTGTTGCCTGTTGTTGGTCACATTGAAATTTTTTATGTCATTGAACATCAATAGGTAACCAGTTACTTAAGCTTAGGTTTGAGTTTCTTATTTTTATAAGGTTAAGTAAAGAGCATTTTTGGCTTTTACATCCTTTGCATTTTGAGTTAGAAGCTTTTGAGTCCTTTCTTTCATGTTGTCCTAGAGGGTCCCCTTCATTAGAAAAACTTATGATCACATGCTTAGGAGTTTTCACTTATGTCCCATCCACCATCTCTTTATTTCTCATCACAAATTACTTCTAGAGTGTATGTTTGGAGTTGGTGATAAGTGATGAGCGGTATCTCTTCATTTTTTCTCATTGCAGATAGCTTCTAGAGCTCTTGATATCAATGCATGATGAGCGATGCACCTTGATTCCCCTTATGTCATTGAAGGTTCCCCTATTGTTAATGGATTTTGAGCCTTTAGTATTGTAATAGCAATAAGAAATGGCCTCTAATCTTATGTTCTTCATTTCATCACTTATCGCGGATGGTTATGAAATGGTAAATTTTGAAATAGTGATGACTGATATGATGTATCTCCCATGCTTCATTTATCACATATGATTTTTGAGTGTTAATTTCTATATTAGTGATACATGATATAGATATTCAAAGTCACTACAAGAATCTCTCATCGCTAATTGCTTACAAACTATATGAGGAGAATTAGTGATGAGCAATGGCCTAGTGCTTTTTTTTTTATCGCTCATCACAGATTCATTCCAAACCTTAAGTTTTAAAATAATGATGAGTGATGGAGTTATCTATTCAAAGTTTCTTTCACTAATCTAAATAAATCTTATCTACAATGTATTTTGTATCATTGATTTTCATATAGGTGCACATGTCTTAACCTAGCCTCTTCACTATATCTCCCATTGCTAATTGGATCCAAGGTGAAAAGTTTAAATTAGCAATGTGTGATGGGAAAATGAATGTGATCTAAGATGGGCCATAGATCCAAGGGCTAATATTCCATTGCATGGATGATTGCATCACTGATAGAGTTTGTGAAGGATGAAATATATTAGCAACAAGTGAAAACTATTGAATGAAAAGGAAATGTGACAGAATCCTGATTACATTGTATAAAGCAAAGAAGAAAGTAACGAGGAGAATTGAAAACCATTGTTGTAGTTTTAAAAAATAGTGATCAATGGCAATGGTTTGAACATGAAGGGTTAGATTTCAATTTGCTCATGTGAACTTACTATCAAACATTAATGGTAGCATGCCTATGTCTTGGCCATAAAAGAAGGTAGATACCTAGTTGGTCATACATTTGGATTTTCTGAGAAGTAGAAAGGAATACCAAAAGATGAAATTGTGCAAGAAGCTCTTGTAAATTGATATGGTAGAAAGTGTGTCATTTGTTTTCCCTAGTAAGAAAACTATATATCTCTTTCTAGCTAAAGCATTAAGGTGAAATACCTTGGAAAGATGATAGGGAATTTGGGAGATTGTTTCCTTGTCCATTGTTGATAGCTTCAATTTAGTGATAAGTGTTTGGTCAAGTTTTGAGAGATATTTCTATTCTGAAGGTAGTACCATGTGTTCTCATACTTGGAAAGGGTTTCTTTCCAACTGTAAGAAATTATAAACCTAGTTCTCCTACATTGCAAACATGAGAGCCAAATTCTAGTGAATATAGTACTAGGCTGGAGAGGAAACCAAAACAAAAGGGTTAAACAACTTAAAACTCAAGATGTTTCATCTAAGGTTAATTTGAAACCACCAGTAGTATCTAACCCTCACCAAGTACTCTTGCAACGTCTACTAAGTCCAAAAGTGCAAATAAGGAAATACAAAGGTTTATGTAGGAAGCCTCTGGAGATGTAAAGGAAGGAGGGTTAGGAATTAGAAGAAGACCTATAGGTAAAGTTACCATGACCACCAAGTTAATTGATAGTGTTGGTGAAATTGGTGAAAAGGCCTATCCTTAGAGTGGATGGAAACTTATTTGGTATTCTTTTAACAAACAGTATTATAGTGAGCCTACATGTTACTTATGGGGGTTGAACATTGGAAAGATGGTGGTTCCAAATGTGTTTGTAAAGATGGAATTGATGATGGAACTAGCTAGAAACTATCATCCTATTGATAGAAAAATTAGGAGTGAAAATGGTGATGTGGTCCTAGAAGTGACAAAGGAAAAGATTGTCAAAATATTTGGGTTAAATCCCAATTATACTATGAAGTTTAAGCTTGCCAATTTATATGTTGATTAGGAGAATAACATATTTGTATACAGAAATAGATTGCTTGTTTAACATAGAAAGAGCAAGGAGAGATTCCTCCCTAAGGATGTTGTTCCTTTTGAGTGTGAGGAGTTTGTGGATTATTTCAAGGGGTAAGTGCACCAAGATGGTCACACTTTTGTGGCCAAAAAAGAAAAAAAAGGCCATAATGCATTCGCATTATAATGCCTTCGTGTTATTTCTTTTTAAAAGCAAAAAAAAAAAAATCCAAATATCATTTCTGATTTCCTTTTTTCTGTGTTTTAGCTCCGCCCGCGGCCAAAAACCTTGTTATACGCACTCGCATTTTTGGAGAGGTGATTTCTTCAAAATTCATCAAGAGCAATTGGATTTCTTCACAAATATGGTGCCACAATGATGAAGAGATGAAAGAGGTAAGTATTATTTGGTATTTGTTTTGAATTTGTTAGTTTTAAATTGATTTTGTTTGTTTTAGTTTAGAAATGAATGTTTTTTTTTAATTTGTAGGAAATCCTCAACAAGAGGAGGAAAATCCTCAACCAAATCAGCCTCAACAAAAAAATCAACCTCCCCCACCATTCTCTCAATACCCTCCTAGCACTCAAGAAAATTTGAGGAGTGAAATTGAAAACAATAGAAAAGAAGTTGAGGATCTTATATGTAGGTTGAGTGATCAAAATTTTTCAACCACAAAAAGAATACATCTAGCAGATTCATTGAAGGATTTGTTAAAAAATTTAGATGCAATTACGCAACAAATATCTAGATGGAAAAATAGGAGGCAAACATCGAGGGCATATTATGCAGAAAAATTATCATATAAACAAGTTAAATATTTAAAGATTACTAAAGGCAATTTGTGCTCTCTATTCACTGACCCTAGAACAAATCAAAATCTCACCCTCAATGCAAAGAGGTTTCCTATTCATTGGTTCCACCACCAAGAGATTAGGAACCATTTTTATGATAGATGGTATATGGTCTTTGATTACCCACCGTGCAATAACTATGAAGTCCCCCAATATTTTCTTAGAAAATTATACTGTGAGTTTGTGTTGAACCAAATCCTGAATTATTTTGATATGAGGGAGTTTTAGGGGAGAGGTGGTGGGTCAGCACAGGATAGGCTCAGTGCACAGCCAAATCCTACATGACAGGGGAGATGACCTCTCGCTAGGTAGCATTGTGAGCAGATTGTGATGCCTGTAGTTGCAAAGGAGAGTGCTGATGTAGAGACTTTGCAAGCAATCACATCCTTGACTCAGAGTGTCATCCACCACACTAGCCCCATTATACAATGTAATCTAGGGGAGTCTTCAGGTGGTGGCCTTCAAGTCCATGTGTGTCGATCTTGCGGAGCCACTTGTTCGTATGAACCTACCGGCCCTCAGGAGGGTGCTACGTAGGATCCATATGCTTCTACGCAGCCTGATCCGTATGCATCTATGGGGATGGAGAGGGCAGCTGACATTCTGCATGATGCTTAAGACTAGGTCAAAATACCCTATATTCTCTTCATTTGTTGCATAGCTCATCAAGTTTCCCTATATGTTCTCTAACTAATCATGATTGCATTGAAAGAAGTTATAAGTACTCATTAAACTCTCAACTATTGGAGCCTCCTCAAACTTTCCCATAGGATGTGGAAAATGCTTCAAAATGATTAAATTCCCTAATAGGGTGTGGGAGATCTTTTAGGAAAACATTTGACACTAATTTGATGCATTGAATTCTTCTTCATTCTTATATATTCCTCAAATATACCTTGCAATACCCCTATCATACCTAAATCTACTACATTCATGTCCTTGTTATCTAGCATGTAGGTGATATAGTATGGTCCATGAATTTTTATGTCTTCTTTTTTCATTTTTCTATACAGTCCTCTTTTATCTCACTACTAGGTCCTCACATAAAAAGAAAATAAAAACATTATTCTTTTTCTCATCTAAGGCCCCTAAGGTTTTAAACCCCTTAGATGCAAGGATTCAAAGCACATCAACCATGTGGTACAAATGACTAAATCCCAAAGATGATTTGTAGCAATAAAAAAGTTTGGAAAGGTAGAGAGAGCTACGCTAGTGACTTAGGAGAAACTTCAGCTTTCAAAAACAAAGCCAATTAGGCTACCAAACATGTGGATCAGGACAAAATTTGGTGGAAGAGGAAGAAAGATGACTAGAACTCTGGAGGCCCACCATATTGGATTTTGATATTCAACCATGAGAGCAGAAGAGAGAGCTGATATCATGTATCAAAACATTAAGCATGCATTCTTCCAGCTAATGGATAAGGAGATGATTACTTTTCTTCATTTTCATTTGCATAACCATATCACGGCATGGGAACCATGAAGACCAAGGATGTCTAGTTTTATGTGGAGGTAATGGATGTGGTCCAAACTTTAGGAGGGGAAAGAAGGTCAATGTATGATCTTGCTGAATGATAGAAGAAGGGTTGGTCAGACAAACCAGGGGCACCTAGTCATGAGTAGGGACCTATAGGTTAGATTGGTGAAGCAAAGCACCAAGGAGGTCTTACAAGGAAAGGCCTAGAGCAGGTACATACAAGGAAAAGCTCATGCCTTCATGCTCCTCTTCCTCTGTTTGAACCTCCTTGACGTCCTCTGCCCTAGTTATATCCACCTCTTGTAGATGTTTCACCTCCATGCTCTATGAGTTTTGACTCTCCTTGGTTTCTTTGGTCATTGCCTCTACCTTGGTAGCCACCATGCTGTCCTCTTTGATCTCTTCCTTTCCTCTGCCCTTAGAAGTCTGATAATGCTTCCTCTTACTCCTCTCTTCAATCTTTAATGCCAATTGATAACATTGGTGCACTGTTTTGGGGCTTAAGAGAGCCATCTCCTCTTGAATGTTCCACATCAAACCATTGAGATACCTTGCCACCTTGATACTTTCATCCTCTGTGACATTGGACCTCATGCAAAGTCTTTGAAACTCCTCAGTATAAGAACTCATCTCCTGATCTCTTTGCCTTAAAATTTGTCTCCTCTTATGCAACTGAATTTCATAGTCTTCAGGTAGGTATGCTTCTTTCACCTTGGCAACCATTCCCTTCCAAGTAGAGATAGGTTGCTTGCCTTCCTTCTCCCTCTCTGTCTAAATGAATTTCCACCAAGTTAAGGTAGAACATCTTAGTCTTGATTTAGCCACCTTTACTTTGTGTGCTTTAGTGACTCCATCACACTCAAAATGGTTTTCCATTCCCTCTATCCAATCCATAACTAAATCAGCTTCGATCTTTCCACTAAACAATGGTACTCCTTCAAGTATTTTTCCACTTAAAACCTTCAATGCTTTCAAGAAGGGATCCTCCTTCAATATAGGGCCAGGTTCAAGGATTCTATCCTCCTTTGCAACCTCTTCTTCTTTCGCTATTCTTCCATCAAACTGCATAACATTCAGTGCTTGCTCAAGTTGGTCTAACTTTTCTCTCAATACCCTATTGTCTTCCTCTATTTCTTCAACCCTCTTGGCCAACTCAGCATTTGTCACCATGATGCTAGAACCACTAGACTCTTTCCCTGACATATAAGATCAATCCCAAATCTTTTGCTTGCTCTGATACCAATTTGATAAGGAGAGGGGTTGGAGGAATCAATCACTGATTCCTTCTCTAGGCCTTTCCTTGTAAGACCTCCTTGGTGCTTTACTTCACCAATCTAACCTATAGGTCCCTACTCATGACTAGGTGCCCCTGGTTTGTCTGACCAACCCCTCTTCTATCACAAACTCCAACCACCAAGTCCACCTTGGTTCATTGCCACAACTCTTCCTTAGCCTTTACACTATACTAAAGACCAATCTTCCTCAACACTCCATCAACTCTTGCAGGGGTAGTGATAAGTCTTAAAAGGCTTCAAACTATCCTCCAAAGGTGTTTGAACAACCTCCAAGACTTCAACTTCCCATCGCTCTCACCAATCCTTTAGCTAGGGTTTGAAAGGCTAGTAGCCCTTGAGCCCCTATTAGGTCTCCTTCACCTACAAAATAGGTTAGAACTCACAAATCTCAAAAAGACTTCCCAATTTTTTTCCAAGGTTCTTGGTTCACATGGAAAAAACTCAAATATTCTTAAGGTCTCAGCCTTCCACTGTCCGTACAAAGCTCAAACATGAAATGGAGCAAAAACTAGGGTTTTAAGCCTTCCCTTGATAGCTAGCAAACTTCCAATTTGTTTACACACCAAATGGATAGATAGAGCCTCCTCCTTCATGTAGTAACAAGGTAACACACCACCCTACCTCCTCCAAGAAGAAAATCCTCAATGGCTTAGCACCCTTGCAAGATTTGTGAACTGTACAAGTTTTTCTTAGTTGGACCTGCACTGGCTCGCCTAGGGCATCACTTTGCTAGAAACTCCAGCACTCAAACAAAACCTACCAACTAACATATGTACAAGCATGGTGTCTAGGCACTATTTCCAAAAGGCTGTATGGTTTGTATGGTGGAAAAGTGCTCTAACACCCCATTTACTCAACACTGCCTGTTTCAGGCCAGCAAGCACAAAGAAACCAAAATATTTACAAAGAGATAAGAAAATGATTGAAAGAACTATCTAAAGGCTACAAAAAACTTGTACTGGATTTATTCTACATGCTACACACAACACAGAACCAGATTTAATCCATTAGAGCTTTCTTTCAGACCAAAAAATAGAAAATTTCACTCAAAAAATTGTTTTCCTTCAATTTCCAACAAAACAATCCAAATAAACATACTTTCAACCTTGCACAAAGGTCGAGGAAATATTTAAATACGCTTTCCCAATAGTTATTTTTCCAATGTGCCCTTCTTGGCCACTCAAACACAAAAGGAGCATGTTTTTGCAAAAAATGTCAATAATTGCAAAAACCTCCATTCCTAAACTTTGGACTAGAACCTTTTTGTTTCTCACCCATGGTCAACATGACCTTATTAGAAAAAATCATTCCAACCACAAAAATGCCTGAAGGAATACATCTAAGTCATAAAATCATTATATACTTCCACATTTTGCCTAGTGTGCTCTCTATTGCTTCCTAGGTGCTCCTGCACCAATGAAATTAAGGAAGAACAACAAGAAAGGAATAGGAAAAATAAAATCAATACATAGTTTCAAGGATTTGTCAAGTGAGTAAGAGAGCTATGGGAGCAAACTCATCTAAAATATTTTGAACTAGAGTTTTATATACCATTTAGAGAGCTTGGTTTTCATGGAGTTCCTTTCAAATCCTCTAGTTTTATTGTTCCTATGGTAAATTTTTTGGTAGAGTTGGTGGAATTACCTTTCTTAGTAATCACTATTAGTGAGATTGAGATTGTTAACCTTGAGAGAGTAGGACTTGGGAAAATTGGATTTGATATGGCTATTGTTTTCAAATAATTAAAGCGAGATGTATTCCATATGTACGCCATTCCTGAATCTTCACTTGATGGCATCAAGGAATGGATGAACTCCATGGATATAAAGTATTATGAAAGTAGAATGAACTTGAACTGGCAACCAATTTGTAAGACTATTACTGATAATCTAGATAAATTTATTGAAGATGTTGGTTGGGAATTTTTGAATATGGAAACTAGTGATTTTGATTCTGATAATTTAGAAGAGTCAGATCAAGGATATGAACCCTCTAATGTAGAAGAGGAATCATAATTAGATTTCATACAGCCACCATCAACAGTGTTACAAGCCAATCAACAAGGAGGGAATTCTTATATAAGGATAATTTTCAATGTTGCAGGTACCAGCTTTAATGCCAACTACAATGGCAACATTAAAATTCCCTAGCAGTATTCATGTTAAGAAAATTTCCTTTAGATACAAGGATTCAAAGCACATCAACCATGTGGCTTAATTTATATCATAAGTTGTACCATGATGTTCACTATGCATTCCTCTACTCTTTCGACTGTCAAATGTGCCACTGCCTTGTCATTGATCACCATCATATTCTCCTTTTCATGATTATTTTCTCTATCATATTTGGTATAAACACTTGACTATTATATTTCACTCAAGTGAGGAAACTTAAAAATCATAATGATAGGCCAAAGAAAGAATATTCAGTCTTTTCATGGTAAAAGGAGACCTCAATTTAATCACTATCATCCTCAAAAGGTTAATTCCATTGTCAAACATTTATTGCATATCTTAAACTATGGCAAGTGTTTAATAAGGGTTTTGAAGAATAGGCCCTTGACAAGTTAGCTCCATTATTTTTTATTGTCGCTATATCTTTATTCAGCTCTTACTCCATTCCTTGCAACAGTGATACTTGGATTTGTCATACTTAACTCAGTTGGCTACTATCAAAGCTCCTTTTGACTAGATCATCTCTTCTTCTCATATTGGTTGTCATATTTTACATTGTGTTTTGACGCTTTTTCACTTCAAATTTGTCCTAAAGGGTCTTTTGTTTTTCAATGTGATTGTTCTAGGTTATTGCTTTTAAAAAAAATGATAATCATATTGTTGGTTACATTGCATTACACATCATTCAAACTCAAAGCATTGCTTCAAATTCGATAACTATTTTGTGATTGAATAATTTTTTGTTTTATTTTTAGATGTTGGTGAGAGAAACACTGCCAAACGTAACAAGGGCAATGGATATCGCTGTTTCTACTACAATACAATCCTCGATGGCTCTAATAGGGGAGGTATGAGGCAAATTAATAAATTTCAATTTACATTCGTTGTTATAGATGAACTAGTTCTAGTGAAAAATCAAACCATTATTGATTCATAGTTTACTTCTTATTCGAATGGTTTATACAGGGCTCGAGCATGCCTGAGCATCAATGTGAAAATATTTCCATTGAGGAGAATGATCATCAAATGGTTGTAAGTGATTAAATTTTGTTAAATATATTATTTTTTATAATGTAATTTCTATATATTAATGTCTTTACTTATTGTAACAGTTGAAACTTGACCAGGAGCTAAACACTAGGAGGAGGAGCATGAGCACTCCTCAATATAAACAGGTGATAGATTTATTGCCATTGGGTTGGCCAAGAAATGGAAAGAAAATTGTATTTGAACCAAAGCATGGAGAGAAATGAATTTTGAATGTAGAGCCCTTTGTTGTATGCCTACATGGCAATTTTCTTCATATTTTGTATTCGATATATTTGACATTGTATGCCTATATGGCATTCTCATAAGCCTATATGGATTTTTTGTAACTATATTTTATACTTATATTGACATATATTGATGTACATGCGTACATGCTTATTTGATTAATACAAATCTTTTTTATTGATGGTGTCCATATTTGCATTATAAATTCATGGTTCAATAGATGAGTTACATGTATTCAAGTGTATACTTTACAACTTATGCACATATACTTTTTGACATATGTTGGAACATCGAAAAGTGTGAAAATTTGTGTTTGGAAGTCAAACATAAGCCAATTTTACAATTCTCGTTCCTTACATACTCGATCTTATGGACTTATTCCTTCCTAGCACATATTGTGAATATTTCTCATTTGGTGTAGAAGACAAATTCCTTATTTTTGAACCACTATTTTCTTGTTTGCCTTCCACACAAAAAAATGTTCACACTGTTCATTTTGATCAATGATCAATAATGGTTAATTTATGTTTTGAACTTTAATTTATAATTTTGTAGTTTATATTCATAATGTTGATTACATTGCATTGCACATCTTTCAAACTCAAAGCATTGCTTCACATTGCATAACTAATAACTAGATGCTAATAGATGACAAAATTTCAATTACGATATAGTTTTTACAAAGTCAACCTAAGTAGTTATTCAATTACTTCACATTGCATAACTAATAACTAGGAGTAGCTACTAATTGCATTTGCTTGTCATGGCATTCTATGAGACCACATTTCTTTGAGGCATTTTTTCAAACAGTTCATTGCCTTGTCTATACTACCACATTTTTGATACATGTCTACCAAAGCATTTTGTCAAATAGTTCAAGTGTTGCCTTGTTGCTATGGCTGACAGCCTAAAAGAAGTGCTTTTGTACAAGCTATGCATGCTTGCAAAGAATCTATCAAAATCATAATAGTAAGCAATATCATAGATAAGGTAGTGAACTCTTCAAAAAAATGCATCAAAGAAATGAGGTCTCATGACTTGATGGAATGCTATGACAATCAAAAATATTTGATTGTCATGGCATTCCATCACCATGAGACCTCATTTCTTTGAGGCATTTTTTCAAATAGTTCACTGCCTTGTCTATGCTAACACATTTTTCATACATGTCTATCAAAGCATTTTATTAAACAGTTCATTGCCTTGCTACTATGGCTAAAAGCCTAAAACAGGTGCTTTCAAACAAGCTATGGATGCATAGAAAAAATCTATCAAAGCATAATAGTAAGCAATAGCATAGACAAGGGAATGAACTATTTGATAAAAATGCGTCAAAGAAATGTGGTCTCATGGTGGTGGAATATCAAACAATTTGCTTCCTTGTTGGTATGGTTGAAAGCCTAAAATAGGTGCTTCCAAAAAAGCTACATGGATGCTTGGAAAAAATCTATCAAAGCATACTAATAAGCAATAGCATAGAAAAGGCAGCAAACTGTTTGAAAAAAAGCCTCAAAGAAATGTGGTCTCAATTGTGATGGAATGCCATGACAATCCATAGCAATTCGCTTGTCATGGCATTCGTCATTCCATTCCATCACCATGAAACCACATTTCTTTGAGGCATTTTTTCAAAGAGTTCACTTCCTTGTCTATGCTAACACATTTTCATACATGTCTATCAAAGCATTTTATCAAACAGTTCATTGCCTTGCTGCTATGGCTAAAAGCCTAAAACAGGTGCTTTCGAACAAGCTATGGATGCTTGGAAAAAATCTATCAAAGCATAATAGTAAGCAACAAGATGATGCAATACAAAGATTGCCAAACCACTCAGCAGGCCCATTCAAACTACCACAATTCAAGTTACATCAGGCCCATATCACTAAGACACAGCCCGAACAATAGGAGGAATGGCCTATTTCAACATACTACACTCAAACCCTTAAGGGATCGATCTGGTTGAATATAGCTTGGAGTGATTCCACATGTTTGAGTACAAAAATGACCATTCCTAGCATAAACATGCCTATTTGAACGCGTTGGAATAGTCCATTTGGTCACACGAGTTGCAGAACGAAAATTGCACCACCTTGCAACTTTCCACTACTTCCATCTGACTCTTTTTCCATCAACTAAAAACTGAACACCACGGGAAAACCACTCCGAGATAATAAAAACCGAGAGAGGCTATTGTAGAGGGGCCCAACACAATCCCATAGGATCAGACGAGAAGTTTCTAAGCATCACGGTGTTTGAGTAACCTTATGTTGAAGTTTGTAGCCATTTTTCCCTTTGGACCCTTAAGGGATCGATCCGGTTGAACGTAGCTCAAAGCGATTCCACGTGTTTTGGTGTGAAAGAAGACCATTCCTAGTGTAAAAATACCTATTTGAATGCGTTGGAATAGTCCATTTGGTCGCACAAGTTGTAGAACAAAAATTGTACCACTTTGCAAATTTCCACTGCTTCCATTTGACACTTTTTCCATCAACTGAAAACTGGACACCACAAGAAAACCACTCTGAGATAACCAAAACTGAAAGAGGTTATTATAGAAGGGCCCAACACGATCCCATAGGATTAGACAAGAAGTTTCTAAGCATCACAATGTCCAATTAGCCTCGTACTGAAGTTTGCAGCCATTTTACCCTTTGGACCCTTAAGGGATCGATCCGGTTGAACGTAGCTCGGAGCGATACCGCATGTTTGGGTGTGAAAGAGGACCATTCCTAGCGTAAAATTCCTATTTGAATGCGTTGGAATAGTCCATTTGGTTTTCAAAACAAAAATTGCACCACCTTGCAAATTTCCACTGCTTCCATTTGACACTTTTTCCATCAACTAAAAACTAGACACCATGGGAAAACCAATCTGAGATAACCAAAACTGAGAGAGGTTATTATAGAGGGGTCCAACATGATCCCATAGGATTAGATGAGAATTTTCTAAGCATCACGGTGTCTGAGTAGACTCATGCTGAAGTTTGTAGCCATTTTACCCTTTGGACCCTTAAGGGATCGATCCGGTTGAACATAGCTCGAAGCGATTCCGTGTGTTTGGGTTCGAAAGAGGACCATGCCTAGCATAAACATGCCTATTTGAACATGTTGGAATAGTCCATTTGGTTGTGTGAGTTGCAGAATGAAAATTGCACCACCTTGCAAATTTCCACTGCTTCTATTTGACACTTTTTCCATCAACTGAAAACTGGACACCACGGGAAAACCACTCTAAGATAACCAAAACTAAGAGAGGTTATTGTAGAGGGGCCCAACTCGATCCCATAGGATCAGCTGAGAAGTTTCTAAGCATCACGGTGTTCAAGTAACCTCATTCTGAAGTTTGCAGCCATTTTTCCCTTTGGACCCTTAAGGGATCGATCCGATTGAACATAGCTCGAACGATTCTATGTGTTTGGGTGTGAAAGAGGACCATTCATAGCAACTTTCCACTGCTTCCATTTGACACTTTTTCCATCAACTGAAAACTGGACACTACCGGGAAACCACTCTGAGATAACAAAAACTGAGAGAGGTTATTGTAGAGGGGCCCAGTGTGATCCCACAAGATTAGATGAAAAGTTTCTAAGTGTCACGGTGTTTGAGTAACCTCATGCTGAAGTTTACAATCATTTTGCCCTTTGGATCCTTAAGGGTTCGATCTGGTTGAATGTAGCTTGGAGCGATTTCCCATGTTTGGGTGCAAAAGAGGACCATGCCTAGCGTAAACATGCCTATTTGAATGCATTGGAATTGTCCATTTGGTCACACGAGTTGTAAAACAAAAATTGCATCACCTTGCAACTTTCCATTACTTCCATCTAACACTTTTTCCATCAACTGAAAACTGAACACCACGGGAAAACCACTCTGAGATGACAAAAACTAAGAGAGGTTATTATAGAGGGGCCCAATATGATCCCATAGGATTAGATGAGAATTTTATAACCATCACAGTGTCTAAGTAACCTCATGCTGAAGTTTGCATCCATTTTGCCCTTTAGACCCTTAAGGGATCGATCCGGTTGAACGTAGTTCAGAGAGATTCCGCGTGTTTGGGTGCGAAAGAGGACCATGACTAATGTAAACATGCCTATTTGAATGCATTGGAATAGTCCATTTGGTCGCACAAGTTTTAAAATTAAAATTGCACCACCTTGCAATTTTCCACTGCTTCCATTTGACACTTTTTCCATCAACTGAAAACTGGACACCACTGGAAAACCACTCTGAGATAACCAAAACTGAGAGGTTATTGTAGAGGGGCCCAACGCGATTCCATAGGATTAGACGATAAGTTTCTAAGCATCAAGGTGTTTGAGTAACCTCATGCTGAAGTTTGCAGCCATTTTTCCCTTTGGACCCTTCAGGGATCGATCCGGTTGAACATAGCTCAGAGCGATTCAGCATGTTTGGGTGTGAAAGAGGACCATTCCTAGTGTAAAAATTCATATTTGAATGCATTGGAACAGTCCATTTGGTCACACGAGTTGTAGAACGAAAATTGCACCACCTTGCAACTTTCCACTACTTCCATTTGACACTTTTTCCATCAACTGAAAACTGGACACCACCAGAAAACCACTTCAAGATAAGAAAAACTAAGAGAGGTTATTGTAAATGGGCCAAATTTGATCCCATAGAATTAGACAAGAAGTTTCTAAGCATCACGGTGTCTGAGTAACCTCATACTGAAGTTTGCAGCCATTTTTCCCTTTGGACCCTTAAGGGATCGATCTAGTTGAATGTAGCTCGAAGCGATTCCGCGTGTTTGGGTGTGAAAGAAAACCATGACTAGTGTAAACATGCCTATTTGAATGCATTGGAACAGTCTGTTTGGTCACACGAGTTGCAAAACGAAAATTGCACCACCTTGCAACTTTCCATTGCTTCCATCTTACACTTTTTCCATCACCTGAAAACTAAACACCACGGGAAAACCACTCTGAAATAACAAAAACCGAGAGAGGTTATTGTAGAGGGGCCCAATGTGATCCCATAGGATTAGATGAGAAGTTTCTAAGCATCACAGTGTCTAAGTAACCTCATGCTGAAGTTTGCAGCCATTTTGCCCTTTGGACCCTTAAGAGATCGATCCGGTTGAACGTAGCACGAAGCGTTTCCGCATGTTTGGGTGTGAAAGAGGACCATGAATTGCATAAACATGCCTATTTGAATGCATTGGAATAGTCCATTTGGTCGCACGAGTTGCAAAACAAAAATTGCACCACCTTGCAAATTTCCATTGCTTCCATTTGACACTTTTTCCATCAACTAAAAACTGGACACCACTAGAAAACCACTCTGAGATAACCAAAACTGAGAGAGGTTATTGTAGAGGGTCCCAACATAATCCCATAGGATTAAATGAGAAGTTTCTAAGCATCATGGTGTCTGAGTAGCCTCATGCTAAAGTTTGCAGCCATTTTACCCTTTGGACCCTTAAGGGATCGATCAGGTTGAATATAGCTCAGAGCGATTCTGCATGTTTGGGTACGAAAGAGGACCATTCCTAGCATAAACATGCCTATTTTAGCATGTTGGAATAGTCCATTTGGTCACATGAGTTGCAGAACGAAAATTGCACCACCTTGCCACTTTTCGCTGCTTCCATTTGACACTTTTTCCATCAACTAAAAATTGGACACCACAGGAAAACCACTCTGAGATAACCAAAACTGAGAGAGGTTATTGTAGAGGAATCCAACACGATCCCATAGGATTAGATGAGAATTTTCTAAGCATCATGGTGTCTGAGTAACCTCATGCTAAAGTTTGCAGCCATTTTTCCCTTTGGAACCTTAAGGGATCGATCCAGTTGAACGTAGCTCGGAGCGATTCCACATGTTTGGGTGCGAAAGAGGACCATTCCTAGCATAAACATGTCTATTTCAATGTGTTGGAATAGTCCATTTGGTCACATGAGTAATGAAGATAGGAGCTGTAATGTGTATAAATATGGTAGGATTTAGGGTTTCTGTGAACACAGGAGTTGTTGGCAAAGTCTTGCCCTAGGCGAGTCAGGAAGAGTCTGGCTAGGGAAGAAAAGAAGTGTAGAGCACATAACTTGTAGGGGTGACTAGTTCTTGATAAATTTGTTTTTGGAGGAGGTAGGCAAGTGTCTTACCTAGTTGCCACATGAAGGAGAAAGCTCCATCAGTTCAATTGATGTGAGAACAAGTTGACAGTTTGAAAATAGCCAAAAAATGGCTTAAAACCCTAGGAAATGACCATTTTCAAGTTTAAGCATTGTACGGACAGTTAAATCTTAGGACCTGAAAAATATTTGAGAGGTGTTCATATGGGACAAGGACCTTGAAGAAAGATTGAGGTGGTATTTTGAAATGTTTGAGTAATAACCAGTTGTTTTGGTGATGGAGATGTAGTTGGGGGTCATGGACTAGTAGCCTTCTTAACCCTAGATGAGGGTTTGGTGAAAGCGATGAAAAGGTGTAGTTTTGGTGAACCTTGAAGAACCCTAGGAGGTTGGTTTGAAGCCATTGAAGACATCTCTACACCCCAGCAAGAAATAGTGGAGTGTTGAGGATAGATTAGCCTTTAGGGTAGATTAAGGGCTAAGGAAGAGTTGAAGCATTGCACCAAGGTTAACTTGGTAGATGGAATTGTGATAGAAGTGGGGTTGGCCAAATAAACCAGGGGTACGTAAACTTGAGAAGGGTCCTATAGGTTAAGGTGGTGAAACAAAACACTAAAGAGGTCTTGCAAGAAAGACCTAGAGTAGGAATTTGTGATTGATTCCTCCAACTTCATCCCTATCACTCTTCTTCTTCATCATTGTCTTCTTGTTCTCCTTATTCTCCTCGCCTATTTCTCTCAAGGCTATTGATCCTAGCCTGCATAGCTTCTCTCTCCCTTTTCCATTTCCTCTCTTCCCTTGCTTTAGCTTGCTCTCTTGCTGCTTCTTGTTCTCTTCTTTCCCTTCTCTCCCTTTCCAAGGTTTCCCTCAACTCCTCCAACTCTCTTGCTAACTGATTTTTAGGTGCCATTTCTGATTCTTCAATCCCTAAAGGACTTACTTACTACTCTGATACCACTATTATGTAGAGGATATGGGAATCAAAACAAAACTCAAAGGCTTGAAGGTTTTTTCAAGAAGTAATCTCAACCATGTTCTAAACAACGTTAAGGAAAGAAGCCTCAAAGTGCACTTATGACTCCAATCTTTCTCGTATGGACCCAAACCCTTGGAATGCCCTTAAGGGACACAAACAAACTTGTCTTGAATTTTTTCAAAGCCCCAAACCTCTGACTCAAACAAAAACCCACTTTTCCACCTTGACTAGGCTTCCAACCAACTAGGCCTCCAATGGTGGTTTTTTTGATTTTTCTAACAAATTTTCCAAAAGACTCACCAAAATAATGATTGAATTAGGTGTGTTTTGTGATTCTACACAACATACCAAAATATTGATAGCACTTGTTTCAGACCAAACCTTTTAAAAATCTGTTGTCCCACCAAAACTAGCCTAAATAGCCCCCTTTTCCAAAGCAACCCTATTCAAAACTTATCACTTGACCATGAAAATTTCTATGATATCTTAAATTGTTCCAAAACCAAGTATTTTCCAAGTTTTAATCTCCTATGACACCCTTAACATGCTCAAAAACAAAACCCTCATGAAATTGCTCCAAAAACTAGGGCCTCTTGAAAAATTGACTTCCACACACTTCCAGAATCTTCTCTTTGACTTTTCACCACTAAATCATCATTCCTAAACACCTTGAAGGAATTTGAAGGAATATTTTAAGTATGACACTCAATGAATAGAAAAATGTTAGAGAAGCAAGGGTTTCAAAGACCTATTAAGAAACCTTATGACAATTCAAGGCATCATACAAACACAATTTGAAGCACACCATTGAATGCAAGGATATAGAGTTTAGAGGAGGTGTTCCAAGGGACTTTAAACTGAAAGATATGATAATGTAAATATCACTAGTCTTAATGTCCAATTTGAGATGTGTTCCAATTTGAAAGGACCTAATGTCCTAATTTGAAATAGATGACTTGAAAAGGACCTAATGTCCAATTTGAGATGTGTTCCAAACTAGCTTAATGTGATGCAGAGAAAAGGAAGAAAAATATCAATCCACACTCAACTTGACATTCATTTAACAAATTCTTGTTTCCCTTACAATTTGGACTCTCTTTCCCTTCATAAAACCTTGAAAGGGTAGACTTTGCCATTGTTGTTTTTGATTGAATTGATCACTCAACAATGCAACTTGACCACTCAACTTGAATCACACAATCAAACATTTCAAGATGACTTGGGGATGATGTAAAAACTCTTCACACAATAGAAAATGACCAAACAAATAGACCTTGTACCCAGAAACATCCATTCTTCCATTGCTCCTACACAAGCCCATGTAACTTTGCAACATTCACCAATAGGATAGTCAAAATAAAAACTGATTAAAGGAATTAACCAGAAAATGAAACATTCTTTTATAATCCTAAAAAATATCCTCCATAAGTTTCCAAAAGCATAGGATCAAACACCCACCATAAATGTATCAAAAGATTGACTTACAAGCCATAAACGAGGCTTAACTAGGCCTGCATAAGGAAGTGTTCAACCTTTCAAGGCACACCCAAACACCCATAATTCCTTTAAAATATTCTAATAGGTTCCCCAAAACCTATTCCATGCTTTTCATTCATTAGTATTGCACAAATACTCAAAAAATTATGAAAAGTGCATTTTAAAGACCATTTTCATGCATTTACAAGGGAAAAACTAACATAGGGCATCAAATACCTTTTGCAAACCTCCATATTTCACTCTAAAAAAAATTTGAACATGAAGAAGGGCCCTAAACCTAACATTCTACCAATTTTTACATTTTTCCCATGGTGGAAATGGGAATTATGACCATTTTGGTGACCAAGCCCTTGTTTGGTAAGGTTTCAGACCCTCTTTCACTAAAATTGAAGTAAATTTCTTAATACTTAATGAAATCAATTCAAATCACCACCAAAAGAAATTATTCTCTACCCTCTATCAAACCATATTCATTATAGGGCTTTACAATGCTGCTGCAAGTCGTACCAATAGAAAGAATAATCAAAACTACTGGAAAATCAAGAAAAATAGAGTTTTTTTAATATTCAAATGCTTCAAACTTCCAATCAACCTTCTGCCCTAACCAAAAAGAGGCCTTATAAACTTTTACACATCATTTCCAATGAACCTCAACTATTTTTTGAAAGAGGGAGCCATTGGATAAGGGATTTACAACTTAAATGATGAGTTTACACAAATTACACTATGACAACATTGCATTTTTGAAGCAATTTTGACTCCTATCATCTAAGACCCAAAAATCCATTCAAATGGCCATGAAAATACCTTATTACATCATCAAGACATTAAATATGCATTTATTAACATAAAAAAATGAGACTTAGTAACAAATTTTACCATCAAGTATAAATTAATAAGAAAAATTGTGCATATACTTACAAATTAATAAGAATAGTTGTGCATATACTTACAAATTAATCTAATGAACCATCTAGGTCTGCTCTACTCTTTATTGTGTCAAGTATTGCCTCATGGTTAGACTCACGGACCTTCCACAAGGTCTTGTTCAAAGGTCTACCCTTATATTTGGTCAAACGAACATTGGATGCCATGACAAGGTTTGAGTAATGAAGAATCTTACGATGCATGTCAAATTCCTCAAACAACCAATGTTTAACACTCTTATGTGGGTACCTTCTGAGCCACGTTCTAGTAAGAACAACTGATCCTATAGGGCATTCAATTTTTTCTCCATCTACAATTGGGGCTTCCAATTTCTTTTTTGCCTCAACACAATGACACAAGTAATAGTCTGTACCTTCTTCGTTGTCTTCATCTGCAATAACTGCATAAACATGCCCTGCATTTATATGTGTGGCATATCTATTGAAATTAGTCAACATTATGAATACAATACAAAGTAAGATAACAATATGGAATTTCAAATACTAAGCAAGTAGATATATTACAGGTTGAACTAGATCTGATACATGGTCAAAGTCACCGATGATTCCATCTGTGTTAGTTCCAATGCCATCGGAGGGTGATATGTGTGAAGTGGGTAAGATAACTTGTCAACCATTTTCAACCCACTCCCCTGACTCACAATCATTCTAGGCTTGCATTGTACATGAAGAACAAAAGCATGCCATCTTACGTGTATCGATACTCCATGAACCTGCATTTGAGCTAAGGAAAGAGTGCAACTCACTCGATCTTGTTAGTGTAGAACAATCTTCATATGGTGCAATGTTAGTATCATCCATCAACCAAAAAAATCTATGAACTGAAGATGTACCTTCATTACATGGACCCATCAAATAATTACACCACTGGACGATTGATCTTGCATCTGTCAGCTATGCACTGTCTTGATACTTTAACTCTTCTCATGCTAATGCTCTTTTCACACATGCTCCTGCACCGTCATGCTCCCCCTTTCCATGTCCAGCTTCACAAAAGTTCCACATATGTTGAACACGTGTCATGAGATGCATCTTGCACAACCAGTAGAACATGCGCGCGTTCTTGAACTGTGCTTCACAGTTATCTAACCATATTATATGTCGATCGTATGATATGCCCCTCTAAGCCAAATGGTTGTAGAACATCTGGAAGCAACCTTGCATGAACTCTAGATAATGTGTATGATCATCACTAATATAAAAGTGATACTTCCTCAATACCTTCCTTTCATCCTCTGTACTATCAGTTGCATGTATGAATGCTATGTGCACAAATATCGAAACTTGTGTGGAGTTGTAATACTGTGATTGCACCTCACATTGTGGTTGTAGAGTGTAGTTCTCTACAAAGTCAACCACTAATACTATGCTGCCAAGTGGAAAGGTGTCCTTGCATAGCTTGAATTGCGTGTCCAGCCATTGAGCTCTATGGGTATGCCTTGCATACTCATACACTAGATTCTCATGAAACATGGATATGAACTAATACACTAGAATTTTCTGAATAACCAACTCACACCTTTTTGCTTCAGACCCATCTTTTGTACCATATGCCACTGTTTTATACTTCCCGAACTCTACTAGTTTTTTTCCCACCTCATATGTGCTTTCCATATGTTGACATACTAGCATTCGTTGAAAGCCACCGCAATGCTCGCATGAACCATCCAAGCATGCTGTCCTATAGAATATTTGGCCATCCTCTATTTCACATAAAATTTTTGATAAGAACTTTCTTGAAGATTTTGGTGGGGCTTCTATGCCACAATCGTGCAAAACATCGTTAGTGTGCAAATCTAAACATATAGAATGATAAACATCAAAATGGTTAGCGAATTCAATATCCAGTTTACAAAAAGTAGTGCATGTGTGATTTATCTTGACATAAAAAGGTTTAATCATTTCAAAAAATCTTTGAGAAATACTAATTTGAGGAGAATCATTTTGAAATTTATGAAAAAATTGGGTTTGAGTCGTATCCAAAAAATGCTTTGGATGTGTCTCACGATTTCGACTACCGATTCTCCTTCTTACGACATCCTTTTGATTTGGAGATGGCCTTGTATTATTCTTCCAATAATCTTCAATTAGTGTTCTCAATGCTTCAACAACTTTTTTATCTTTGTGTGGCAGTCTCCCCAAGAATGCCAATAATTCATTTGAATTGGTGCCCTCAATTCTTTGCCGCCTTTGAACGGCTTTTGATAAAGTTTTTCTACTAATTCCCACTTGTTCACTTGTATTTTTAATGAGGTGAGATATCTTTGTTTGATAGCTTACCATAGTTGATGTAATGACATGTCGCGTGACATTACTATCCTTTGAGCATGAGGTCTTACCCACAGTGTCATAAGCATCCATTAGATTCTTCACAATAGTGTTTTCACTTGATGCATTCGATGTTCTCAACCCAAGAGTCTTCATGATGTTTCTGTAATTTAAACACCACATCATTTGAAAAAATAGTTGACATCTTGCAGTCTCATTTAGCCTTTCAAAGAACATTTTCCAAATCTTATCAGCATATCTTCTACAAGTGCGTTCTAGAATCTTACCTTCCATGTGCTGCAAAATATCATCATCAATATTAATCAAAAACTTTGGCTTTCTATGCAAAATTCTAGGTGGTGTTCTCTTAGGCACATACATCTCTACATTACCAATTTCATCAATATTTAATTGAGGTGGGCTAGATTGCGTACCTTCGATTGAGGGTGGAATAGAAGACATACCTTGAGGTTCACATGGGGATGATGGCGTACCTTGTTCCTCAATTCTGAGTGATGATGTACTCTCAACTTCAAATGTGGTGGAAGGTGTCCAACCATACTCACTTGTGGTAGATGGTGTCCCTCCATATTCACTTGTGTGTAATGGTGTCCCTTCATCTTCACTTGCGGTAGAGGGTGTGTCTCCAACTATGGTATCTGCATCTACCTTAGTACGACTCTTTCACATTCGTTCCCTTTGTGCTGCCAATTTCTTTTCTCTTTTTGATGGTTGAAGTTCCTCTTCAACTAGCTTGTTTTTAACAATCATTCCCAAATTTTTCTTTTCATGATATTCCCTCAACCGTTTGTTATTTTTATCTCTTAAGGCTTGGAGCTTATCGTCTGTTAGTTTTTTCCCTTTAATAGTTCATTTCTTGGGCATGACGAATAATTTTACCTATGCAAAAAGTGCGAAGTTGTCAAATTAACTAATTGAAAGCCTTGGAAGCATAACTCAATCAAAACAATATAAACTATCCCTATACCCAAGTAGTGATGCTATTCCATTACAACTATGCAAAGAAGTTTGTCACAAATCTAAATACAACTATCACTATACATACAAATTCCTTAGTCTTTAACATCAATACAGTATTTAATCTTTAGGACTCCATACCCTAAATCGGGTGAATCCCACAAATAATTACTCTGTTTTGTGAAATAAGTGTATAAACTTTTAGAGTATGTTGAAAAGGATCAAAATAGGCCTAAGAATATGTAGAAATAGCGAAAGGAATGTTGTTAAGTGCTTGGGAGTAGTCTAATTTTTTATTCCACAGTTGTGTCTATGCTTGGTAATGTTTTGAAGGTAGATTGTGAAAGATTTGATGATTTGGGCATATGTTTCCAATATATGGCAATGGTGTATTGAATGCAAAGTAGTCAGAGTGTGTCTATACTAATATATTGGAATATTACAATCAAAACATGATGAAATTGGTATCTTAAAGGTTTGGTGATAGTGTTAAACTAATGTTGATTGTTGTTGTTACAAATGGTGTTTAAGTGAAGATAGGATGATGGATGTGTTGATTTGAGCAAAGATATCTTAAATGGTTGGGATGATGTTTGATTGTAGATCAAAGGAATAGAGGTGTTTGATTGTTTTTTCCTTGAAAGGGTAAGTTGAGTTGATGAGTGATTGTTGTATTGCATCACAAATAAAAAATTTGATCAACATGGAATAAGAAAAACAACAAAAATGAAAGCAAGCCATAATAGAATGATATAAAATATACAAAGATTTCACATACCTAAAAAGAAAAGTTTCAAATCGAGGAGTTCTACCCAATTATGCAGCCTTTGCTTCTTCCTTCCTCAAACTCCTCAAAAATTTGACTTCTTCAAAAGCTTGTTCCCCTCCAAATTTCAATTTTATATCAATTATCACTATAATTCAAACTTCAATTGATATTATAAGCCTCTCAATGTGAAAACTCTGTTATTTCATGCAAAGGTGATGGAAGGAACATTCAAAAGGTGGTGGAATCTCAAAATCATGCATGCACACTTCACTCAATCACCAAAAAGCTATTTTTTCTCGGAGCACGCATAGAACTAGGAGAATTTACAGAATGTAGGCCGACATCACGGGTATATTGTGACTCTTAACCATTTTTAGTGCAATAAATAATGTGTTCACATTATAACGTGTTCACATTATTTAATCCTAAACGGATATATCTATACTACTTAATAATGTACTCGCGTTATTGTAAATTTGGTTTTTTTAAGCTTTAGATGGTACATTTATAGGGTAGAGGATTAAGGGTACTAGGGAGAGAGCTAGAGGGATTGAGTGAGAGAGAGATACTTTAGAGAGAGAGGAAGGGAGTGAGAGAGATACCCTCTCCAACCCTCTCCCATACTCTCTCCCACCTTATCCTACACTCTACCACCCTCTCCCATCCTCTCCCGCTCTCTCCCACCTTATCCTACACTTTCAACCCTAGGGAGAGAGCTAGAGGGATTGAGTGAGAGAGAGGAAGGGAGTGAGAGATACCCTCTC
>VDFB02281492.1:336411416-336449656 GCA_007258455.2 Sequoia sempervirens
AGATCCAAGTGAACCATTTTGATTCCAAGATAATGAACAACCCTATGGATAGACAAGAGACAATATTTGTTGAATCCCCACTTGGATAAATCCAACTGTACTTATTCAAAGTGGATGACTAGAAGCTTGACCACACTAGCTCCCATCCATGACACACACTTCTTGGGTTAGCCAAGCTTCAATTCTCATGAATCTCCCATGATGAAATTCTCATCTATACAAAGAACCACAAAAATGTGGGGTAGCTTCTAAGGTCTGACCTCTTGCACCAACAAATAGAATTTTTTTTGGATTTTACACAAATTGGTTCTTAGTTAGGGTGATCGAGGACATGGCAACTTGTGAGCATCCAGCAAGTCACTAAAGGCTTTAATCAATCCTACTAGGGGCTCTTATACTTTTTAAGGTAGTACCATGTTCTGAAAAAAACTGTACGGCTAAGGCCTACATACCTTTTGACTTGATATTTTAGTCTTATACTTTCATATATCAGTCTAAGTGAAACACTAGTTGGATTCACCTTGGAGTTCTCCTTTCAGATGTGTCTCTTAGGTAGGCCTCTCTAAAGGTAAACAAAAGCAAGCAAGAAAATTTGTAGTTTGATCAATCTTTGCTTATGTAAACAAAGAGAGAACACATGTGATATACTCAACTCACACTAGCAAGCTTTGTTCAATTTTAAGAATCTAAATTGAAGTGTGGAGGAAATATTTTATACGACTCAATATCACCAAAAGACTTTTGATTCTCAAGATCTTTGTGAAGCATGAGAGAAATTCATACACCTTTTAAATGATATTGCTTTGTAAAAAATATTACAAAGCACAAAAAGCACATGTTCATTTTAACCTCAAAAGAAAGAATGGATTCTTTTTAAGCACCAAGATGAAGTGTGAAGTTTTCTTGTTCAATTTTAAAATCCCAAAACCAACTCTAAGTAAGTTCGTAAAGTTCTTTTTAATCCCTTTGATTTGTTCTTTTTAAGCCTAAATGAAAATTATTTTGAGTCCTAAAACTTAAAAAGAACAAATCCTTAAAACAGGATTATAATTACTCCCTAATGTGTTTAAAATAACTTGAGACAATAGAAAGAAGATGCCATAAGAAGTCTTGTCATTTTTTCCTCCCTTCCCTTTTGATCACTCCAACTTACACAAATTGGTTAAAAATTATAGAAAACAAAGCTAAAAACTAGTTAGAAACTAAAATTGATCAAAGAAAAAAAGTACATGTTAAAAATAACCTGAAGGCTGACTTTTAGCCCACACCAATGGCCCAATCCACAAAGGTGGCATAGTTTGCAGTAGGTCAACAATGCTTTGGTGAAACAAGGAGTACTTTGTGGAGAAATAGAGATCATGATTGTGTCGTTTCAACTAGTGACACACTTTCTAGTTTGATTTGATCTAGGATGATGAAAATGGATTTAACGTCATAGTTTGAAGTGTTGTAAGTGTCTTTAAATAGCACCGCTTGACTTATAGCAATGTTGTTTGACCTTTGCAGCATCACACTTTCCTATAGATACACAAAAAATTGAAAAAAACAAAATTATCAAAAAAAATGTGTTAGATTTTCAAGATTCACCATCCTTCTAGTGCCAAAATGTGAATGGTGGATCTAGACCTACACAAACATAAACAACAAAAACAATGTTAGTCAATTATGCAAATCAAAACCATCATTCCACATAAGATTCATTTGAAACATAAAGAATAAGAAATAAAGTAAAGAACACAAATAAAGCAATCTAAATCCTATTCAAATGTTCAAACCCTCAATCCCATTGGGGAATTGGTGTTATTTTGATGTGGAAAATAGCCCTTTCCCAATTCCTTGTAGGCTTGATGATGATCAATGGTGCTCCTTGATAAAAATAACTATAACATAGCTATGAAATTGATGAAAAGTATGAAAATTGGATGAGAATGGATGAAATTGCTCAAAACATGAAGATAATGATTTTGCATGAAGTTGTGGATCCAAAATTAGTAAAAGAGCTCTCCATTTATAGAAGAGGATGATGGAAGAATGAGCAAAAAGGATGAATGTGGGACTAAACATAAGCCAATGACATTGTGCCACTTGTCAACATGCTAATGGAGAAAGGTGTAGCACACTTTGATGAATGCACACATTAATGCCATTAGGAAGAGATTTGAAATTAAAAAGTTAGCTTGTTGATGAAGATGTGGAAGAGGAGTTATTTCCACTTGCCTCAAGAAAAAGGACTTGAAAGAGAAATAAATGCCAAGTTGGAGGATAAGACATGTGGGAGGGAAAATTCAGATTTGAAGAATATTCCAACTTCATGCCCTTTTTGAATGAAAATGGAAGAATTTATAAATCAATTAAATTGATTTACATGCACAAATTGAAAAATTTAGAGGATTTGAGGGATTAGTATTAGGATTAATCATGAATTGATTAATTTAGATGATAATTAGCTGATTTGACAATTTGATTTAGATTTTTGGATTTAAATAAACCAAAATGAGAGGAATAATGGATATTTCACTTAATTAAATAAAGTTTGATATTATTTAATTAAAAGGATATGATGTTAGACTTAAATAAAATAAAGTTTAGTTTATTTAATTTAAAGAAGATGACTGTAGAACTTAATTAAATAAAATGGATTATTTAATTAAAAGAAGAGAATAGGATTAATTAAACAAAATGGTTTATTTAATTAATAAAAGATAATATTTAATCAAATAAAGTGGATTTATTTAATTAAATGATGAAATATGATGAATTTAATTAGATAAGGGTTATTCAATTCAATGGTTACCAAAGGAAATGATTTAGGAAAAATTGGTGTTCGTAAATCAGGATCAGGGGCACGAGATCAATTAGTATAATTTATGTGTCTACATGAACTTCCTACAACAACATGTATGTCTCATACATTACTGACACATGTGAACTCAAGGTACCAAGCATTGGCAAAGCAACTATGATAGATTTAACTACACAAGTACAAGTGTTAGAAGAAAAATATCTCAATACTAATAACAAACTGAGTGAAGAAGAACAGTTGTCATTGACAAATTTACTGAGGAACCACCAACATGTATTTGCATGGGACTATCATGATATGAATGGATTGGATCCTAAGATATGGACCCATAGGATATATAGTAGAGATGATTATACAGTAGTGAGGTATCCAAAAAGAAGAATTAACCCTGCATTGAGAGAAATTGTAAAAGGGGAATGACAAAAATTGCTAGATGTAGGATTTATTTACCCCATTTTAGATAGCTAGTGGGTGTCTCCATTTGTGATTGTGCCAAAAAGGGAGGGAACTGGCGAGTTTTTGTTGATTACATGGAACTCCATGATGCCACCAGAAAAGAACATTTTCTCCTACCTATCATAGATCAAGTTATGCATTCTCTTGCAGGAAAACAATACTTTTGTTTTCTAGATGGATTTAGTAGCTATAACTATATCCAAATTTCCCCTAAGGACTAGGAGAAGACCGCCTTTACCTATCCATGGGGGAATTATGCCTACTTATTACTTCCATTTGGCTTATGCAATGCACCTACAACTTTTTAGAGGGAATTCACTAGCATATTTTTAGATATCTCTCATGATTGCATGGAAATTTATATGGATGATTTTACTACCTATGGTGTCAATTTCAATGAAGCATTGGAAAATCTCAGGAGAGTCTTAAAGAGAGATGTGAAGACCATAATTTATCTTTAAATAGTGAAAAGTGTTTCATGATGATGCAAGAAAGTGTAGTCCTTGGCCACTACATCTCTCATAAAGGAATTCAAGTAGACCCTACCAAGATTGACATGATCACCAACTTGCCTATACATACAAAACAAAAAGATGTTAGGAGTTTTTTGGGACATGTAGGCTATTATAGGTCTTTCATTAGGGATTTTAGAAAAATGGTAGCACCATTGTACAATCTCCTAACCAAAGATGATGAATTACAATGGATAGAGGATTGTGAAAAGGTATTCTCTGATCTCAAAGCATCTTTGACTCATGATCCTATGCTCAAAGGTCCTAATTAGGAGCTTCCCTTTCACATTCATATAGATGCATCAGACTATGCTATATGATTAGTCCTAGGATATAAAGAAGGAACTATTGAGAAGGCTATTTATTTTTTCAGCAAAAACCTGCAAGGAGTTGAATTTAATTATATAGTGACAAAAAAGGAAATGTTGGCAGTAATTTATGTCCTTAAGAAATTTATTCAATACATAACATGATATCAGATCTTTGTGGACACAAATCATCTAGTCATTAGGTACCTCATTCATAATAAACCCCTAATCTTGTTGCAAGGTGTGACCCTTGGTATCCTCTTCCTATAGTAGGCATAGTCTAGCATGGTGCTTGGGTTTGTGACATGGTCTAACTAGCTCTTGTGGATATTAACTAAAGATTATATCGGGAATTCATAGGTTGATATTTTGGTGAATTGAAAAGGGAAACAATTGATATCAGAGTTGGTCATAGGTTCAAACCCCACACTTGCACTGGGGGACATTGTTGCAAGGTGTGACCCTTGGTATCCTCTTCCTATGGTAGGCATAGTTCAGTGTGGTGCTTGGGTTTGTGACATGGTCTAACCACCTCCTTCAGATCTTAATTGAAGCTTGTATTAGGAATTGATTAGTCGATCTTTTAGTGCAATGGCAAGGCCAATAGATCCCAAGTAGGCTAGTAAGATGGTTATTGATGATGCAGGAGTTTGCATAACCATTGTGGATAAACTAGTGAAGGCCAATGTTGTTACATACTTTATTTCAAGGTTGACTACATCAAAGGACAATTAAGTCATTGATGACTCTTTCCCTTATGAACAATTAGTTTCCATTAGTGTGAATACACCTTGGGATGCGAACATGGATAATTATCTAGTCACAGGGAGAGTTCCTCCTCATTTCTCTCCAAAAGAGAGAAGAGTGCTCATTGAAAAATGTTTTCCTTTCTCATGGATTGTTGGATGTTCCACACTAGACTAGACCACATCATGATGATATGTGTGAGGAAAGATGAGACATATGATATTCACACGCATGCTACAATGACCCTTGTGGAGGACATTTTGCATCCAAGAGGACAACAAATAATATTTTGAACATAGAATATTACTGGCCTATAGTCCACAAGGATGTAGGGAAATATACAAGTGTGACAGATACCAGAGGATGGACCAACCAACCAAATTTTATGAGATGCCACTTTACCCCCTGTAATATAGGGGGATTTGCTACTCACGAGTTCTCTTCATTCAAAGAGCCTCACGGGGAGAACTAACCTATACTACCTCAATGGAATGAACAAGATCTTAGCCAAAGGATGACAACACAAAAAATGAATGATAGTGTGGTGCACTGGCATCCCAAAGGTGTGTTGGTGTCTCGTGCAGACCAAAGAATGAGAATGTCTTAGAAAATAACAAAGTGAATGCTTCTATCTAATTTCTAAGAAGTTACAAAATATAGGGAAATAACAAAAGTGATAGAACTAAAATAAAGAAATAGAGATGACAAAGATAAGGAGGAGAAATAAAATACCTACAACTGTGTGAATGATGAAGCTTCTAGCTCATGGGTGTCTTCAACACCTACACAAAAGAGGGAGAGAGATTGTTTGGTGGCTATATAGGGGCCTACCTTAGTCAGACCTAGTTTTGGTGTTCCCACCTCCATGGATAGCCAAATAGATAGAGGAAAGTAGAAATGAAATAAAGAGCACTTAAAACACTACAAAATAGTGTTATGTAAGTCAACCAGGTAATAGAGGAGAGGAGTGAAAGCTTACTACCTCTAGCAAGAGCACTCAAGGATAATGGGGAAGAAAATGAGAGGAACTCAAGCCTTTGCTGCAATGGTGTTTGTTCAACACTTTCTCTATTGAAGTGGTGGAGTGTTGATGTTCCTGTTGTGAAGTACAAAGTTCTTGGAGATTGAAGAGATGGTGAAGAAGCTACTTGGAGCTTGTGGGGAGATTTTGAAGCTTGTGAATGAAGTCCAAAAGTGGTGAAGAGATGCATAGAAAATTTTAGAAGATGAAATGCATATGGGAGAAGTTAATTTCAAGGGTAGATGAAGAAAATGGCCATATTCGGGTAGGTCGACCAAGGATGGTGTTACAAATCGGCCCCAATGTGAAGTGTAATGCTTCTACAAGCTCCATATGTTGGAATCTGTCAAGGACGTAAGTGCGATACATGGATGTCTATGCATCACGTGGTCATCCCCAATAGAAATGCCTCCACCAATGCTCAAAATAGGTGCCAAGTGTGATGCAAGCAATAGGATTAGGTTGAATTAAGCCTTTGAACATGGTTTTCTAAGGTGGATAAAGGAAAAAAGGGGATATGCATATGGGGTGAAAATTTTCTCTTATACATTTTCCCCCACTTTAGTGAGCATGAACACTAATGAGTGGTCGGTAAAGTAGATCAAGAAAGAGTAGGGTTAGAAACATATACCTGAATC
The DNA here is from genome assembly GCA_007258455.2 of Sequoia sempervirens. Lineage (NCBI taxonomy): Eukaryota > Viridiplantae > Streptophyta > Pinopsida > Cupressales > Cupressaceae > Sequoia > Sequoia sempervirens. The sequence continues at coordinate 336,417,902 of VDFB02281492.1, forward strand.
ATCGAGGAAGAAAACCACAATATGGAAAATTTGAGAGTATAGGTTCAAAAGAGGACTTCATAGTTCCATAGAATTATGAAGCTAAAGAAAGAGCATATACTTAGGATGAAGAAGATGCAAATATTTGATCCAATATATACAAGAGAGAAAAGAAAGAAATGAACAAAGTGTGTGGTGAAAGAAAAACTTGCTCAAGAGTAGAACCCGTGCCACAAAGTAAGCATGTGATAAAAGAAAATGTCACTCAAGGAGGAGAACCCATATCACAAAAGAGGTGATAAAAGAAAACCTCGCTAAAGGAGGATAACCTGTATCACCAAAGAGTGCATGGTGAAAGAAAAACCCTCTCAATAGTAGAACCCACACAACATATGAGGTGATAAAATAAAATCCTACTTGAGGAGGAAAACCTGTATCACCAAAAATAACATGGTGAAAGAAAAACCCACTCAAGAGTAGAACCTGCACCACAAAAGAGGTGATAAAAGAAAATCCCACTCAAGGAGAACTTGTATCACCAAAAAGCAAATGGTGAAAGAAAAACTCACTTAGGAGTCGAATCCACACCACAAAAGAGGTGATAAAAGCAAACCCCACTCGAGGAGGAGAACCCGTATCACCAAGTAAATATGTAAAGGAGGTTTTGGTGCAGGAGCACCTATTTGATCACATGCCTCCATGAGGCCATATTGAGTAATTTGTTTCATTTTTGTGTTTTGAGATTTTAATAAGCCCAAGAGGCCACCTTTTTGGTGTTATAGGTCCTAGGATGTTGTTCATTTCTCATGTATTGTAAAATTTTTCAAAAGTGCAAAATTAGGTAGATGAAATGTCATTAAGGTGTTTTGTCAACACACTAATCAAAAGGTGGTTGCAAATAGTTGTTTTGGGTTGAAAATGTATAAATAAACCCTCCAAAACTCGAATTGGGGGTTGGAGACATTATTTTTTGAAGTTAAATGAATGGAAACCTCAAGTTTGGTATGCATTTTCTGATTTTTACATTGTTACCATATTGAAGTTGTGATTTGTACGGCCTGTTATGGACTCAAATGATAGAGTATCATATATTAATGGAAATATATCTGTTTCTAGTTTCCAATTATTTTTGTCTCATTGAATTTCATCAAGTTTTGTGGAAGATATGAATATTTTAGTGAGACTGCCTATTGTAACAATATTGTGCAGAATTTACAGTCTGAAAAGTGTGATGGTACGGAATGTAAAGTCTATAACTTGGATCTGAAATCAATTGGATTTTTTTTCCATGTGAATCTACTTTCATTTGGTTCAAGTCTCATCAAATTTAATTAATATTTTAATAAGTTATGAACATTTTTGTGAGGGCAGGTCTGAACCCTACCTAGGGTTTGCAGTTTTGGGAAAAATATAATAACTTCCATTTCCACCATTGGATCTTCATAATAATTTTAGAAAGAGTATATAACTATGTTTTGTTCAATCTCACCAAAGGTATTTTCTTCATTATTCATTTTGTATAATTTATTAATGACTGTTCATGGCAATAAATTGTGGGCTGCCATAGCTATGTTTCCAATGTGATATACAATGTTTAATAGCATGTGTTATAAAAAGATTGTTTTGTATTATTGTTGAAGGTTTGTGAGATGTGTTGTGAATCCTCCTAGCTCTGCATCAAATTGGTATCAGAGCCTAGAAAAGATATGGGCTGGTGAAGTTTGTTGGTTTGGTGTTTGTGGTTGTGTGTTGTGTAGGTTGAGGAAGAAAACCTGATTGCCTAGGTGTGGCAAAGTAAAGTGGAAGCAAGGAGAGACTTGCTTGTGGAGATGGATTTCTTGAGAATATTGGAAAGATATTTGTAGGCCAAGGATTCAAGAAAGAGGGAAAGAGAGGAAAAAGAGTTGATAAAAAAGGAAAGAAAGAAAAGGATAAGGCAAGAGAAGATGGACAAAGAGATTGCTGAGTTGAAGGGAGAATTGAAAAGACTTGAAGAAGAGTTCCAATAATCCATGATGAAGATGGAACAAATGATGAAACAAGATACAAGTTGGCATTTGGAATTGAAAAGGAAGATGGTTTGGCCTATAAAGAATATTATGAATAAACAAAGAAAACAAAAGAAGGCAGAAAATTCAGTCAAAGATGAAGAAGATTTATGGGCACAATGTGCAGCCATTGAAGAAGAATGGAATAGTAAGGTTGGTGATGGAAACGTCAAACAAGAGAAAGAAGAACTCATCAAGGTAGAAGAAAACAAGGATATTGAGGTTTCAAGTGAATTGGTTTCTAGATTGGATAAGTTGGTTATCGGTGAAGAGGAATTTGAAGTACAAGAAGAGAAGGAAGAGACCTCAAGGTCTCTATATTTTGTTTCTAATTTTTCTTTGGATTATGTATCTGTAGATTATGAAGGACAGAGTGAAGTGTTTGATGATATGATAGGTTTTTGGGACTTCCAAGTTGCAGGGATGCTTGAAAGGAGAAGGCATAAGAAGAAGAAAATGAGGAAAGGACCAAAGATGGTTACAAAGACAAAGCAAAAGGTGCAAAGTAACTGGAAGACCCGAAAGAAGACAATTCAAAGGGGCTTGAATTCTTTTTCCCTCGGGAGTTTGGTGCATGAGAACCTATTTGATCACATGCCTCCATGAGGCCATATTGAGTAATTTGTTTCATTTTTATGTTTTGAGATTTTAATGAGCCAAAGAGGCCACCTTTGTGGTGTTATAGGTCCTAGGATGTTGTTCATTTCTCATGTATTGTAAAAATTTTCAAAAGTGCAAAATTAGGTAGATGAAATGTCATTAAGGTGTTTTGTCAACACACTAATCAAAAGGTGGTTGAAAATAGTTGGTTTGGGTTGAAAATGTATAAATAAACCCTCCAAAACTCGAATTGGGGGTTGGAGACATTATTTTTTGAAGTTAAATGAATGGCAACCTCAAGTTTGGTATGCATTTTCTGATTTTTACATTGTTACCAGATTGAAGTTGTGATTTGTACGGCCTGGTATGGACTCAAATGATAGAGTATCATATATTTATGGAAAGATATCTGTTTCTAGTTTCCAATTATTTTTGTTGCATTGAATTTCATCGAGTTTTGTGGAAGATATGAATATTTTGGTGAGACTGCCTATTCTAACAATATTGTGCAGAATTTACAGTCTGAAAAGTGTGATGGTACGGAATGTAAAGTCTATAACCTGGATCTGAAATCAATTGGATTTTGTTTCCATGTGAATCTACTTTCATTTGGTTCAAGTCTCATCAAATTTAATTAATATTTGAATAAGTTATGAACATTTTTGTGAGGGCAGGTCTGAACCCTACCTAGGGTTTACAGTTTTAGGAAAAATATAATAAATTCCATTTCCACCATTGGATCTTTACAATAATTTGAGAAAGAGTATATAACTATGTTTTCTTTAATATCACCATAGGGATTGACTTCATTTTTCATTTTTTATAAGTTATTAATGACTGTTCATGGCAATAAATTGTGGGCTGCCATAGCTATGTTTCCAATGTGATATACAATGTTTAATAGCATGTGTTATAAAAAGATTGTTTTGGATTATTGTTGAAGGTTTGTGAGATGTGTTGTGAATCCTCCTAGCTCTGCATCAGGTTTACAGGTTCTTGGTCCTATAGAGAAAGTAAGCAGACATTCACATAGACCATCATCAAGTTTGAAGGCTTTCAAAGGGGTCCCTTAGGAACCCTTCAAAAGAAGAGGGGTCCACTCAAGGGACACATTGTTTGAAAGGTGAGGTCTAGTCAGGTTGTCCCCAAGCTAGACACATGAAGATATGAAATAGGTCTAGTCGAACTTCCCCCAAGCTAGACGCAAATGAATTCATTCAAGAGAAAAGATTTCAAAGAGGTCCCTTAAGAACCCTTCAAAAAAAGAAAAGGGATCCACCCAAGGGATGCTTCACTTGAAAGACATAGAGAAGAAAGGGTGGTCCTTCAGAAGGACACACATCTCTAGAAAAATTTATCAGTTCCCCCAACATACAAGGGAGGAGAACCATGCAAAATACTTAGAACAGGATAGAGGTGAACCTTGATATCACTTGTCAAGCAAAGAAAAAGAAGGTACATCAATCAAATGAGAGTTTGATGGCACTTGAATCACTAGTGGAATGACCAGTCACTTGATGGTATGCACAAAAAGAATTATTTTCTCTATCATTTTTATGAAATTTCTTACACGTAGGAGAAGGAAGAGTAATCAAGCGGGTTTTAGAAGTCATAGCAAAATAAACTCTTGTTTAGATAAAGGATGAGGAGTAGGAAGTAACCATTTCTCTTATGGAGAAAGGTTTGACTTCTCACAAGAACAAGAAGAAGGAATGAAGATAGAAGACAATGGAGGAAGAATATTTTCAATAAGATGAGGTTGAGAAGAATTCTTGTCACTCAATGATGGCTTTTGTTTAGATTTTTCCTTTGATCAACCAAATCCCAAATTATGCCTATGGGGTGTGAATTCTATAGGGAATTGAATGCCTTGTCCATTATTCCCACAAAATTTATGCTCATAGCCATATTTATAAACAAGCTTAAAGTCAGGGCCATAATGTGTTTGCATGTATTGAAAGAAGAAGGATCCTCATAAAGAGCATTGTCCCAACAATGGGAATCATGCTCCTCTATGAGGTCACCATAAACCTTCTTAATAGGACTACCATCATCAATCTCCTTAACATAAGTGTGACCATCTTCCTCATAAGGAGGATCAACACCAAGAGTATTACAATTTACATTTGCCTTGCCCCATGATACAAAAGAGTAATCATCTTTGATAGCAGGTGTGGATGATGTTATCAGAATGTCTAAGTGGATTTTTTTGACTTTATATTCTTGGATAAAGGAACTTGTAAAGTCTAAGGAACACCAGTCATCACCAAGACATGCATTCCTTTGAGGAGGGGTAGGAGTAGACTAAAGAAAATTCCACAGTGAGATCTTATCTGTAGCAACCTAAGGTTGCTCAACAAGATCATAACCGCTAGGTGATTTAGTCATAGGTTTGGGAGCTAAAAGAAGATTTATTTTTTTATTCATTTTATTCTCATAAGTATGGACTATTGCTCTATAAGAGGGAGCCTTAGAAAGTTTAAGAGAACTACCATCAAATTGAACACCATCAATAGAACAAACCCTTTTAGGAGAAGGACTAGATTGAGCCATGTAAATGACTAGTCTCTTAGGCATTTGAGAGGAAACAAAGACATGTATTGCATTTACAGGATCATCACAGCTAGTAGAGCAAATATTTGAATAAATATTCTCGACATTGATCCAAATAAGATCAAATGTGGAATAATTATTTGAAGAAACATTCTCAACATCGATCCAGGGAGAATCAGATGTAGAAGGAGGCTCATCACTCACTAATGCATCATATCTAGAAGTGAGTGCATTGGAATGGAAGAGAAGTTCATCATTCAAAAATGCAGCATCTCTAGAAGAGAGTGCATTGGAATGAAGGGTAGATACATAATTCAAAAATGCATCATCTCCAAAAGAGAGCACATTGGAATGAATAGAAGGTAGACTAATATTAAGGAAAGTATCAATGATTTCCCCTTGTGAAACAAAATATCATCTGAAGCAAGAGGAAATTTTTGAGAAGGATCAAAGAGCTCAAGTGACATAGGAAGGGCCAAGTCACCATCACATGCATGAAAGGGAATACCATTAACATTTGAACAAAACTAGATACAAAACTAATAAAAGAAGATATTAAATCCATTACAATTTTTTCTAGTATTTTAGGGACTAAAGAAGTTCTCTGGGAGACCTTTCTAATGGTGCAAATGGTTTTGAATTCTAATCATTGAGTCAAAAGTTATGACCCTACCAAGTAGGGGTAAACAAATTCCTAGTTTTTTGAAGAACACTATTCTTCACGTCAAGTTCACCAAAATGTAATATAGGGGGATTCGCTACTCATGAGTTTTCTTCATTCAAAGAGCCTCACGGGGTGAACTTCCCTATACTACCTCAATGGAATGGTAATAAAAGTTTCAGAATCCAAAAGAGTGGGTCATAGAGATTTTATGGACAAACTATCAAGCTCTTGACCAAAGGATGACAACACAAAAAATAGATGACAACGTGATGTGCTGGCATCCCAAAGGCACATTGGTGTCTCATACGGACCAGAGAATGAGAATGTCTTAGAAAATAGCATAGTGAATGCTTCCATTTGATTGCTAAGAACTTACAGAATATAAGGAAATAATAGAAAGTGATAGAACTAAAATAAAGCAATAGATATGACAAAGATAAGGAGGTCAAATGAAATGCCTACAACCGTCTAAATGATGAAGCTTATAGCTTGTGGGTATCTTCAACACCTACACACAAGAGGGAGAGAGAAATTTTTTGGGTGGCTGTAAAGGGGCCTACCTCATTCAGACCTTGTTTTTTTGTTCTCACCTCCACAAACAACCAAATAGATAGAAGAAAGTAGAAATCAAGTAAAGAGCACTTAAATTAGTACAAAATAATGTTATCCTACTCAACCAAGTAATAAAGGACAGTAGTGAAATATTATCACCTCTACCAAGAGTGGCCAAGGCCAATGGGGGAGATAATGAGAGAAACTCAAACCTCTCTCGCAATGGTGTTTGTTCCACACTTGCTCTATTGAAGTGGTGGAGTGTTGATGTTACTGCTCTAAAGTGCAAAGTGTTTGGAGATTGAAGAGATGGTGAAGAAGCTACTTGGAGTTTGTGGGGAGATTGCGAAGCTAGTGAATGAAGTCCAGAAGTGGTGAAGAGATGCATAGAAGATGGTAGAAGATGAAATGCATAAGGGATAATTGAATTTTAAGGGGAGATGAAGAAAATGGACATATTTGGGTTGATCAACCAAGGAGGCCATTACAAATTGACCCCCAATGGGAAGTGTAATGCCTCTATAGGCTCTACATGTGGGAATCTATCAGGGATGTAAGCATGCCACATGGATGTATGCGTACCACGTGGGTGTCCTCTATAGAAACACCTCCAATGATGCTCAAAATAGGAGCCAAGTGTGATGCAAGCAATGGGATTAGGTGGAATTAAGCCTACGAACATGGTTTTCTAAGGTGGCTAAAGGAAAAAATGGGATTTGCACATGGGGTACAAATTCGCTCTTATACACCCCCTAGGTAGTAATCACTCCATTTGACAAATGGGGACTGTATTTTGTAGGACCCATTGACCCTCCATCAAATGGTAAATCATATATCTTTTTATACATTTATTATGTAACCAAGTGGATAGAAGTTAAGGCCATGAAGCATGTAAGAGATATTAAGGTTCCAAAATTTCTTTATGAGGAAATTTTCACATGGTATGGGGTTCCCAGAGAGATAGTGACTGATCAAGGGGCTCAATTCACCTCAACCCTTGTTACAACACTGTCCAATGAATACAACATAAGGCATAGGAAGTATACTCCTTATCACCCTTAGGCCAATGGCCAAGTTGAGGTGACTAATAGGGAAACTGAAGCCATTTTGACCAAAAAAGTGGTTATCCATAGGAACAATTGGATATCTCTAAGGAAGAAAAGGATAGAATTATGAAGTTGAATAACTTGGATGAGATGAGAAAGGAAACCTTGCATCACATAGAGGTAGTGCAGAATTAGAGAAGAAAGTGGCATTAAAAATTCATAAAGGATAAGAAATTCCAGCCAAGTGATTGGGAATTGCTCTATGACTCAAGGTATCAAGACAATGCAGGAAAATTGTAGGCAAGGTGGCTAGGACCATATGAGGTTGTTGAAGTCTTCCCCAATGGTGTTGTTCAACTCACTACTATTGACCCTGCCATATTTAAGTAGCTTGTCAACGGTCATCGCCTCGGGTTATATCACAAGCCAGCTTCCAACAAGGAATTCCTATAGCAATTCACTCAACATGCAACACCCGAACTTCTTGCAGCCAAAGGAATTAGACCTAGTGTCCCTCCTTTTGGATAACTAAGGTATGTAACTTGTCATAATAAAGACTTCCACTTTTGTGGGAGTCTAATTCTTCATTCATTCACCCATCTTCCCATCCATCTCCACCTTTCTCTCTCTTCCATCATGCCACCATAACTTCACTTCATTCCAATCCATTTTCATTAATTGCTTAACTAACCTCTTAAAAGGTGGCTAATACTTCCTCAATATTCTTTGCAACAAATATTCCATGAATTCAAGTACGTGTGCATCAATTTGTTACATATTAATTATCTTTTAGTACATTCATTTAGTTATTGTACATTAATATAGTCATTCTCCATAGCATGTAATTATTCCCTACCCCTATCAAATCATCATTACTTCTGCACATGTGAGGACACATGCTCAAATTTAGGTTGGGGGTGAAGTGTAACTACCATGTCCACATGGAAGTCCATGTTGGTCCATGTCAACAAAGTTTAAATTGACCCAATTTGAATTTTGAATGAGGTGACGACTTTCATGCATGAGATGACATCAACCACCTCCATTTTTCTTGATCATTTCCTTTATTTATTATTCCTTTACTACCTTTATTACCTCTATCATAATGCTAGGTCACCAAAAAGGTAACATTCAAATGACATTGGCATTGGGAATTTGTTGCAGGAAGGAGAAATTTTTCTTTTAGATGAAGATTGTAGGAAGGGAAATCCTGTAGAGTGATGGTTTAATTGTAGACAACTAGCCAATGGGAGGTGGGTTAATTAGAAATGAACCCACAGTTCATGATGTATTACTACAGGATGCACCTTGCCAAGTCGAGTTCAGAAACTATAGATGGTTAGATTATTTCTTGAAGCTAAATGGTTATAATGAAGACATTGCATTGGAATTTTCCCAAACATTGTTTGAAGGAAAGGCCATGGTAAAAGGGTTGGTGGTAATAGCTACTAACAAGAGGATTGCAGAAGTTATAGGGTTGTCTACCAAAGGTGAACATTACCCTACTACCAGAGATGCCAGGTTAGCTAGGGTTGAATTTACAACACTTGGTGACCCTCCATTGAATGTGGACAAGCAAGGTGTGAAGAGAACCTCTTTTGTTGAGCCATGAAAGAAATTAGTTGTTTACATTGTGAAGTACCTTGTGAACATTGTTAGTTGAACCTACATTTTGTGCACTTCAAACTATTGAATCATATGAGGCATGGGAGAAGAATGAATTTTCCAAATGTGTTGTATAACCTTCTTTCAATAATGGCAGCTGAGACCCAAAAAGGTAGGGATAATTCCATTTCCCACCATTTTCTAATCAAATTAATATTAGAAAATTCTCTGCATGATCTGTCTGACATGACTTGGGAAGAATTCATAAATATTGATCAATTTAGGCCAATGCATTTGTGACCTAGGGTTTTTCCTCAACCTCATAGGGATAGTAGGATATTGAGCATAGTTGAAGCCACTCCTGGTGCCTCAACTTCTAGTGCAATCCCTAGTGTAAACCCTCCTATAGTTGAACAAACTATAGAGATTAGTTCTTCTGAGAAAAAAATTCACATAGAAAAAGTTGCTCTTTAGATACTGATGATGATCTGCCTCTTGGAATCCTAATTTGAACTAGGTAACAAAAGAAAGAGGTAGAAATGAGGAAGGGAAAAGATAAAAAGAAAACGACAGGAAAAGAACAACCAAGCTCTAAGAAATAGAAGGCTAACACTGTTCTTCTTGTAGCCAAAGAGAAACATGAGAGCCATCCTAGTAAAACAAAACTAGCTAGACCAGTCATTGGTATGTCTCTACGGTGAATTCAAAGGACTAGAGAAACATCATGGGAGGACATAGAAGCCCCAATGGGGTAGGTGAACATTGAGGAAAAGGACATTTTTGAGGAACAAGAAAATATAAGGTTGGAAGAGCTTGGTGCCATTGTAGAAAACATTGAAAGTCAAGAGTATGTGGAGAATCAAGAGCTTCTAGAGCAAGATCAAGAGAAAGAGATCTTGTAGTAGGAGCAAGAACAATCAGCAAACCTATAGCTAGAATTGGCTAAAAAATCAGAATCCATGCAACTGGGGCCATCTGAAGAGAAAGTATCAGTGCTAGGATTGTTTTTGGTAAGAATACATAAGCCCTCTAATTTTTCAATGCACATGGTAGCTATGAAATTATGGAATGAGATGCAAAGGAGGGAAGAGGAATGGAAAGAGGAGAAACATAGGCTAAAGAAGAAAATTAAAAAGAAAGATGAAGAGATTGGAGAGAAGAATACAAAAATTGTTGCTATAAAGGAAAATGTGGACAATATAGCATTCTTAGTACCTCATATATTAGAGTGCAGGACTCCTCCAAGGGTCTATGCTCTGTATTTGAAGGAGAAGAATATTTATTTTAAACTAGAAAGAATTATTTCATGTTTGAATCCTTCCATTGAGACTCCTCTTGAAATTTTTCAAGCTTATCAGATTGTTCAACCTGAAATGAAAAATTTGTTGTGTGAGTTCTATTTGCATAATTATGTTGTGTCCAAATATCATGATTGGAATCCATATTTGTATGCTAGGGATCTCCAATTAAGGGCATTCATGTCTTGGATACAAAATTAAATTAATTGGGGACATCAGTTAAGGACTTAAAGGAAAATATAATTTAACACTCCCCTGCCCATCAGGGCTGAATCTAGAAACCTAGGAGACATTTTTTAGGGATTGGCATAGAATTCTTTCAAAGTTATTAGATTTCCACAATCCATAAGAGTATGAATAGTTGTTTCTGGATTCGATTGTGTAACCAAGTTATAGCAATAGGATCTTTCCTAAGAGAGAAGCAGTTTACAAAGACTATGAGAAGGTAGAAAAAACCATACGGGAATCTATAATCAGATATTTCTTGTAGAGGTGGAACAATCTAACTAATGAGTTAAAACAAGCTAAGCCTCACTCTCTATAGAACTATTCTACAACATGCAAAAGAGTTGATAGATATATACAGATTCGAAGGTCGAAGGGACAATTTTGGCTTCCATTAAATTTTCAACCACCTATCCTATTATGACATGTTCCAAAGTTTATGTATTATTAGTATGATATAGTTGTAGAGAGACAAAGATGGAACAGGTTGGACAAAAATCAAGGGTTCTATTGGGACCCTAATTCATACACTAGAAGAACTAATGTAGGACAACTTGTAGTTGCAAATTTTAGTGCATTGACTAAGCAAAAGAACAACCCTTTCTCTGCTAGAGGACCAACAAAGCCTTAGGTTGGGGGAGTGATGAGTCCAACCTTTTGATCAATTTTGATAGATTTTATTATCTATTTGTTGTTGTTTTCATAGACTTTGATACTTGTATGTTGACCTTTTTATGATATTTCCTCAAAACCATAGACATTGGGCATGAGTTTATTTTTGTAACCTTTAAACAACATTGACATGATATATGAACTATCTATATTAATTTTCCATGTGGACTAATGAATAACACTTTAAGATAGTTAAATATATGCAATTTTTGTGCATACTAATATTGTTATGCAGATATAATTAGAGCATAAAAAAATTGAGGAATATTTTTCCAGCTAGTCATTTTCCATAAAGGCTAATGAGGTGATCATTCAAAGTTAAATGGAGGGAGATTCCTAGTTTAAATCACAAAATTGTAACTACCTTGTAAACAGTCTTAATAGTTTATTGAGCGAATATAGGAGTTATTATTTTGATAGATCTACATTAAGGAAAACATGCTTGACTAGATTCCATGCATGCATAAGCTCCTCTCCACTTTTTATGCTTTCCCTAAAGTGGCATCCTCCTAATTTGTTGGAGTTGACTACCTTGATAGGTAGAATAGGTCATAGTTTTTCTTCCTATAAATAAGACTCAAATGCTCCTTCTCAGAAGGTTGATTAATCTAATGATGTACTCACATTCTTAGTTTTTTAGTAATATAGTTATGTTGCTCTATTGTAATCATAATTTCTAATGAATAAAATGAAGTTATAAGTTTGTGCATCTGAGTTTACATTTGTTTTAAGGGATACTCATCCAACTTGTCCCACTTGGTGAGCATTTGATCCTTTGGTTTAGTTATTAATTTTTGTTCAATAATTAGTTAAAAATCTAGCAATTGTCTATTCTTGGAGCCACTAGAATTCCATTTTGTGAGTATTCCTATAGCCAAAGTAGACATTGTAGTTTCTTGTCTGTTTGCTTATATTTTTAGTTTTTTTCATGCATTTCAACTTAGTATAGTTGTAGGTTGATGTTCAATACTTATGTTATTTCTTTCCAAGAAATTTACTTTCTTCCCAAGCAATTTACTTTCAACATTATGTATTTCTTAGCTATAGAATGAATATGGCTACTATGGATTCCATGTGGACATACTGTGCTAACCCATTTCAAGTCTACATCTCTAGGTTGACAAGTTAAATGCACCTTGATGATGATTGAGATAGCTATTCAGATTAGATGTCTAGTTTATGAATCATAACATTAAGGGATTAGTTGTTAAATCATTATAGGAGGCCAACATCGATCAAAAGCAATGGTCTTATATAGGATGTTTCCTTCCTAAAACCAAACCTTGTCACTATCATACATTGTTATTTTCCTTATATAGGTAGTTGCATGATTGAAACTAGACTTGACATCTTATATGACATGTTTATTTTCCTAAAACAAGGCCTTTTCAAAATAATCAACCATCACTCACTTCATCCCTTAGCACATTGGCACAGACTTATTGGAAAATAATCTGAATAGTTGTTGACATTATTGGTTTTTTTTCTTCTTCTCTTTTGGATTTACTGTGGTCATGTTTCTAGCCACCTCAAAGATGTCGCATGAAGGATTTAGAGGAGTGGCGATATCTCATGACTTGTCTTTTCTTTGATTGTTGTCTATAGTTTGTCTTGAAAAAAATACTGGGGCAACATGATGCTTAGTATGAGTCAAGACATTCCTTATCTGCAACTATCTATTTTATAGATGGATGACCTTGCACATCTTGATCTATGTCATACCATTGTATTTGTTTCCCATTCATCATATTTTACTACCCAATGATGATTAAATGTAAAATTCTTTCATAGAAAAATATATATCTACAAATTATCTCAACTAGCACTATCTCAACATCCATGTCTTTCATTGTAATATCCATCTTTTCCATTTTAACATTCATCTTTTCTACTCTAACATTTCTTCTATTCTACATCTTCATCATCCTTATCTATTTTTCGCTATCCTTTTTTCCTTCATCTTCTAGAACTATCATTCATTTCAAGAGCACATTCATGTTCTTTGAACCCACCTATCCTCTCAACGTGGCATACCATTACCTCGTTATCATCCTCCCTTAAACTAGGGCATATCTTTTTCTTTGACACAATGTGACAAACTGAATTATATCAAGGAGGGGAAAATATAGACACCTAGAAATTACCACTAAGCTTATCAATTTATTAAAAACCCCTTTTCACCTTTGATAATTAAATAATCTTAAATATTTAATTATTACCTAATGTCATAAATTCTTCCATTAATTAAATAATATAAATTATTTAATTAATTTGTTTTATCCTTTTGTTGAGATTATGGATGCACAACCCCTGAAGCTCCAGAATCTTCAATGAAGGAATTTAGCCATGAAAGATAATCAACCACAAATAGAAGTGTTGCAACAATGGAATGTTGAATAAAGATTCTATATTGATATGATGAAAATGATTGATTGATATGATATTTTATAAATGAACAAGATGCCTAATTATATAGGCAAGAAGGAAAAACTAAGATGCATGAGATGTTACCATGTGTCTTGATATAACAACATGTGACAATATGTGAACCCTATCTAGATGATTATTAAATGTTGAGATAAGTTCTAGATAGACAACTCATCTTCTAGAAGGAATCTTATCCAACAAAACAAGAAAGTGAATATTTCATTATTTATTAAATGATTTATCTAGTAGTGCAACCTAGGACTTAATTAATTAAATGCAAGACCTAAGTTAACTTATGCTAGTGTAATAATTAATTAATTACACTAACACCCCCCCATAAGTGCAACTTAGGGAGGAAAATGCAATGATTATGTAGAGATGATGATGATGATGATGGGTCCTGACTACGAGGCCATGTTAGGTACCTATGTACATGAATATGCATAAAATATCCCACAATCAGAGAAAAGCGGAAAACCCAGTGGGAACAAAACTCATCTCCAAAAAGGAGATGAAAAAGAAAAAATGTGAGAATGGGAAGGATGGAGGACTCCCAAATACCCCCCAAGTACACCATCCATCACATGGATACAATATAGAGAGACTATATAGCCCCCCCAAAAGATAAGATCACTTGCAAGAAAGGTAAGTGTCTGAAGAAAAAATAAGATCCAATGCCAAAAAATAGCTTGTCTTCCTTTTAGAAGAAACAAAACCAACTGCAAGTGCAAAGATGCTTCCCGTTTCGGATAAGAATGGAAGGAAGGAAGGATGAATGTGGATGACAATGATGTCTCTGAACTCTGCTCAAATGTCTCCTTGCTTGATGATGAAGATGCCACAATCAACTCAGGTGCATACCTAATCAATGAAGAAGGTGACAAACTAGGACTATGCAGAAAATAATGCTAAACAATATCCAAAGACAGTGAGATGGATATGATGGATGTGATGGAGACTTGATGGCCCCCCCTGAATGAAGTGTCCTCAAAACTAATGAAAGAAGTCTGAAGAAAATCCAATGGTAGAAGTTGAAGAAACCTCAAGTCCTGAATGGAATGACAGGGAAGAAGTCTCGAATGTGAAATATCTGAAGAGAAACTAAGAGCCTCCAAGATAGTCTCTGAATTCCCAATCAAGGTTGAGAGAAAGGAATGTGGATACTCAAGAAAACTCTCCAAGGTGTGATATACCCCCTCAAGAATGTTCTCCAAACCTATAGAAGTGGCCAAGTTAGTGATACCTGAAATAAAGTCATCCTATGATGTCAAGTCTGAAAACCTGAATGTGTCCTGATGGATGATGATAGTGGAAGCTTCAATAAATGATTTTGGACAAGGAATCACTGACTATGAAGGGATACCAACTATCTTTGATGAAGAAGAAGAACTGAAAGGAACCTTTTCAACCTCTTCAGAAAGATCAAGGTAATCAACTTCCTGCACAACAATAGCATCATAGGGTACCTAATATGAAGAATGACATTCTGAATCTTGACCATCGAGGAATGTTGGAGTATTTGAATCTCCATATACCTCCCAAAGCTTAATCTAAAGAATGTGTGGACAATCATAATGATTAACTGAACTCAAAACATCACAATCAACTTGCATCTCAATGATCTCCAAAATAGTGTATCTGCAACAACTCCAAGCAAGTTCATGAATACCTTCACTCAGATGAGGAACTATACCAAATAAATGTGTCAACAAATCAAGTGAATGAAGATGGTGGCTGATTCTATCTTGCCATTGCTGATAGTTACCCTTGTGCAAGATAACCAAAGGAGAGTAATATGCAAGCCCCATAATGAAATTTCTCCATAAAAATCAAGGACATTGACCTTCAACAAAAAGGAAAGACTTCCAAAGAGATATGCAACTGAAAATATGCCTCTGAGATCAAGAAATTCTTCTTCAAGCTTCAGGATGTCTTAGGAATCAGGAAAATGCATCAAATTGTGAAAAACCAATAGAAGATACCTAGAGTTGAAACCAAAGAAAGTGAGTGGATTGATGAAAAAAAGCACTAAAATATCTCCTGAATGCCACTGGAATCACCAACATATGACAATCTGATGTGAATATATTGGCCATTAAGTCCAAAGTAGAGGGTTAAATTCAGTTGACTTTAGAAACTTATAGCAAAAAAATCTTTCAAAATGGATGGCACCACTAGATAATGCTCTAAATTCTCTTTCCATCTATATCTTGTTTGCAAATTTTTGATATTGTGGTACGAAGATGTGGCCCTAAAAAAAAAAGCTACAATTTGAATTAACTGGCTAAATAAGTGCAAAAAAATGGCACCCAGGGGCTAAAAAAATGTAAGCCCCTGGTTGTTGATATGACCGCGGGGTTGGCTAGCACAAAAAAAGGTGTTGCCAGAAAGGTAGCGGCGAAGCTGCTGGAGGGTGGCAGGATCGGAGGCACAACCAGCAGAGGATGGACCGCCCAGAGTCAGGTAGAGCCCATGGTCGGCAATGGAACTGGGGTTGGAGTCTTTCGTGGATGAGCCAACAATGGCATGGCTAACAGAGATGATGTCAGGTGACGCAGAAGTGGTTGATGAGATCCTAGTGAAACAAACACCAGCAGTCATCGGGACAATGATGCAATGGTGACGCAGGGTGTTGGTCGGGGTCAGGCTGACAAGTCTGCAGACTATCGGTGAATGTTCATCGCCAATTTTTTTAAAATATTGCAATTAAATTGCAATTTAAAAAAAATTCCAATATATTTTTTTTTAAACCCTATAGATAAAGATTTATATGCCGACGGAAAACACAACTATAGCCACTGATGAAAAATATTTATGCCGACTGCTTAATTTAATGGTAGGTCGCCCACATAATTAAATTTTTGTGAATACTATATAAAAATTGCCTAGAAAAAAAGCTAGCATTTTTTTTATTTTTCTAAAAAAAAAATTCCATGATGGAGGACTGAAAAGGGGATTTTTTTCTATGAAATTGTACGGCTAGTACAAAAATTGAAAACCCTAGATAATACCTCAACTAGCTCCCAGATGAAACTACTCCGATTTTGATGAATGAATAGGTGATCTATGGGTTTTGAGGCCTTCTGGACACAATGGAGAGGTCAGAGAGAGGCTCTTCTACACCAAAAATCAGCTTGGCTCCTGGGTAGAACCAACTAGCCTATAACATAAAACTCCAAGCCTGCATGAATCTTGCACTCCAACTTGCTAGATCAAGGGTTAATGTTTCAATGGACTAGCTCTGATACCATGTTGAGATTATGGATGCACAACCCCTGAAGCTCCAAAATCTTCAATGAAGGACTTTAGCCAAGAAAGATAATCAACCACAAAGAGAAGTGTTGCAACAATGGAATGTTGATTAAAGATTCTATATTGACATGATAAAAATGATTGATTGATATGATATTTTACAAATGAACAAGATGCCTGATTATATAGGCAAGAAGGAAAACCTAAGATGCATGAGATGTTGCCATGTGTCTTGATCTAGCAACATGTGACAACATGTGAACCCTATCTAGATGATTATTAAATGTTGAGATAAGTTCGAGAAGGACAACTCATCTTCTAGAAGGAATCTTATCCCACCAAACAAGGAAGGGAATATTTCCCTATTTATTAAATAATTTATCTAATAATGTAACCTAGGACTTAATTAATTAAATGAAAGACCTAAGTTAACTTATGTTAGTGTAATAATTAATTAATTGCACTAACACCTTTTTCTACACAAATAAATTAAATTCTATTTAATTAAATAACTTATTTTGCTGCAACTTTTTGAATTAAATGTCTATTTAATCAAAAAATGAACTCACTTTTTTCTCTTGCAATGAGATAATGTTTCCATTATTTCAAAATACAATTTCCCTCTTCAAACTATTGGATTTTGACAAAAAACCATTCAGTTTCCTCTTTTTCATTCACTTTTGATCTTATCATGTCTCATCTCGATTAATTGCAACCATTGATCAAAGTAAAAATCTTCTAATCATGACCACCCATTGTCCATCCTTCTCTCTATAAATACCACCATCATTGATCATCTTAGAAAATCTTAGAAGATTAGATGAAATATTGAATATTCTATTGTGAGCATTGAGATAATAGTTTTCTTCAATATTTTTCTTTATCTAGTTATAGGCTTATCATTGCAGGTTATAAATTTGAAGGTATTCATTATTTAGTAGCAAAATGGAGAAGAGCTAAGGATATAATTCAATGGATGAATGAATAATTGACATGTTGTATGTTTTGGATATGGTTACTAATATGTGGTTGTCTTTAATGTCAACACTATTAGCATTTGCTGCATTGAAGACTGTATATGTCGAGGATATTAAGAAAATTGTAAAAAGAAAGTTTTTATGTGTTCCCAGTCGAACTATGCAAGTCAAGAAGGAATTGTGTTCTCTATGTTGAAGATTAGATAATTTGGATCTAAGGGTTTAATGTTGAATTTTATAGATCATCTACTAGAATTTTTAGAGGTCCACGTGAAGGGTTGAGTATGCTGTGCTATGACAATGTGTTGTTGGTCTCTATCAGTATTCCTGAATGAAGTTTGTATAATTTTTTGTTTTCTCAGTTGGTGTGAATGCTTCTCTATTGTTTCTTGGTGTTATATTGTGTCTCTAGATCATTCTCTATCTTTGTGGTACATCCACATTAATCAAAGAATTCGTGGTTGAAGATCTTTGTGCACATGTTCAATTTTGCTTGTTCCTGGCCGACATGTTGTTGGTAGCATGTTGTGGATCTTCGAGGTCTAATTAATTAAAGTATTCTTGTGTTGGAGATATTAATTTGTGTATCCACTATGTTGTGGCTGACCTTGGTGGATATACATTAAAAAGATTTCATAAATTTGGGCCGACATTACAAATATATTTTATTTCTTTGGCTGACAAAGTGGTGATGGAATTTCATGTAGCAGATATATAAAGGTGACTAGTTCATTGATGAAGAGGATGCTTGATGCCTATGTGTGTATATGCAAATATCATTTGATTACTGAGCAGAGTGTGAAGAAGAATGTGTGAAGTGTGATGAAGTGTTGAGCTTAATTGGAACTGTAATCAAGCTTGAGAAGAAGCTATTTTCTTAGTTCACAAATATTGGATGGTTTTAATCCAAACCCTATTGTTGGACAGTGAGTCCTCTTTTGTAATTGAGCAGTGAGCTCTAGGAAGTGTGCCTAAATGCATGTGAATTCCCCTTATTATTTCTTTTTATACTTCTAGCATAGTATAATCTTGTGGACTAACATCCACCGTGGTTTTTCCCCAATAGGGTTTCCATGCAAACAAAATTGTGTTCTTTGTCTCTCTGATGTGTTGATTGCTTATGGTTAAATATTCATCTGATCTAAGATTAAGTTAAGATTAAGAAGAAGAATTTTAGTTGTTACAACTAATTCACCTCCCCCCCTCTCAGTTGTGTGTCCTTTTTTTTCCAACATGAGTGAGATTGTTTCATTTTGTTTTATGCCTTTATGTTTTCATTGTTCTCGATAGTTGATTGGGGTTTTGGTGTTTATCAATTAAATAATGATTTAAACTTGAAAATATAACTTTGATACAATCTACACCTTTGCACTGTTTGGTAGTTTAAGATACTTTAGGGAATACCTATTAATTCAATATTTAAGAAAGAAATGCATTTCATTAATTACCATTTCAATAGTGATGAAGTGTAAAAATGCTATTAACTATTTGACCATTAAAGAGTGATGTTTAAGTAGAGTGTAGAGAAATAAATTACTCTATGAATAAAAAATCTTTAGATAGTCTATTATTTGTGTATCATAATTGACACTAAAACATGAAATAGATATATAAAAGAAATATTCCATAAAATAGTCTTTTAATCTTGAGGTCACATATTAACAATATAAATTAAAATTAATCTCATTCAAATTTTAAAAAAATATATTAAATTTGAGAAATCAATAGTGTAACATCAATGGATATAAAAAATGGGAATGAAATTAATACAATAGTAGTCAAATTATTGATAAATATCTCCCTAAATGAGTAATTATAAGGTTTAGCACAAATCCATAAAATTTAAAGAAAAGTACCCTAGCCATTTGCTGTTAGGTAGTAGAGGAGGTTGATGTCATTATCACATCCTTTATGTGATCCTCTTTTATGAAGAAGGTTAGTGTCAAACAGGATATGTGTTAAAGAATTATAATCAAATACAACATGGTAGCTTGATGAAAGTCATGAAAAATACATAAATCAAACCATCTATATTGAGCAGTATCTATTCTATCTCTAAGATAGCCTTTCTATCTTTGGGGTAGAATCAAAAAATGCAAATGAAGTTATGTGACCATACTATCATGAAATTTTTTTTAGCTTAAATAACAATATGCAAAAACATAATTGATATTTTTTGAATTTTTTTGTTCTATGACTACTAGCAAAATAGCACATCACATGCACCAATATTGTTAGTACCCCACATCAAATACATAAGGAAACTATGTGGAATGTGGAAGAATGAATAGTTCATTGACATGGTGATAGGATCCTAACATTATCTACTCTGAAGGTCGAATGTGGGCTAACATTATCTAATAAGAAGGTGCATCTCACAACTCACATGGCATAACTCTCTTTAGAGTCCTTGTGAGTTCCATTGTCAAATGAATGTATACACCTCATATTTTTATTTTTTTTGCATGATGATACCTTGATATAATCTATTTTGACTATATATTTTGGACGATGATTACTTAAAAATGTCATATTTAATCATAAATTGGCTTGTTAGATTAGTTAATTTGATTTGAATCTTAATTCCATGTGTATGATAGTTAATAAACTTTTCCACTGAAATGCTAAATTGAAAATGATATGTTGAATGTTGAATATATAAAATTGTTTTTTAATGTGTGAATATTTGATTGATCATGTAATATGATGTTGGATGTTGTGATTTTTTTTTGACAAAAAGCCAAATGCCTAAACTATTTATATTAATATTATAGTAGAAATACATTCTTATAATGTATTGAATATCATAAATTAACATATTGAAATTGTATTCGGTATTTTATAAATTGTAAAATCTTAGATTTTGATTGTTAAAAAAATGAAAATATAATTTAGCATTATGTTTCATATTTATGTCATAGTTTATTCAAATATATTTCTTCCTCTATTGCAAAAAATTTAGTCATATCTAGATGGAAAGGATCTTAGGACCTTTTTTATAATGAATTATTCTTTCATTTCTTCTCCTAGGCCTCTAATTCCATTGAATATGTAATATAACCTAAAAAGATAATATGTAATTTTCTCTTCTTCACACATCTTGAGACTTTCAAAGTTATATTTGTAAGTTTGTATCTAGGCTTGATTTACCTTTTTTTCACCTTCATAGATATTATTTAACTTGTCCTAGATTTCATGTGTATTTTGATAATGCATTACTTTGACAAAATTAGAGTTAGGCAATCCACAAAGAATAGTATTCTTTTCCTTGGATTTTTTCTCACATGCTTTCTTGTCAGCTTGATCAGTATAGAAGGTGTAGCAAGAATTGTACATCCATTTACAATAGACATCCATAAATCAAACCCTCATAAAGATAGATATGCTTCCATTCTAATGCTCCAAAATACATAGTTGGATCCATACAAGAGGTGTTTTATTTGAGGAAAAACCTTCATGACTAGCCATTTGTGTTCACTATCCAAGATCTACCTAAACTGATTAAGCTTCTCCAAAGGAACCAAGGCTTTGATACCAATTATTGGAACAAAACTATCTACTAAGAGGGGGTTGAGTTAGTATATAAATTAAAACTTTTCCTTTAACACTTTTTAAAGAAAATCAACAGATCATGTAAAGATCACACACAAAAATACACATAACACTATATATACATGAAAAACCCAATATGGGAAAAACCATGGTGAGAATAGCTACTAGGATCTACTATCCTAATCGAAAATCACAATAAAACCTCACTGGCTGTAGTAATAGAAAAATTATCCCTTTTTCTTACTTAATTTGGGAATAATTGACATTGAATTAACCTAATAACACCTTGGTTTAATGTTGAATTGTGTTGTACACATTCACGTTGATCTAGGGCCCCTTTCTTAATGCAATGTACATAAATTGTACCTTATCTAAGGTGTTGTAAGATTTTGTAGTTCAATTTCACATTTATCTAGGGTTTTATTAATTAATTGAGCCTAATGGGCCCCTTTAATTCAAATTGAAGCCCTTTTAATTATACTTTGCAAAAGATCTATCTCAAAAACCATTATTCAAATTGCATAAAATTTAATTTGAAAACTTAAAGGTCCTAGAAAAATGGTGCTAGGACCCATTCACCTTTAGTGGAAAATGGGTCCTCTCCACATAGGACACCCCTTTCTCTGCATTTTTGACATGGTTTTTTGGTATTTTTTCAAACCCTCGAAGCAAGGTCCTAGAAACTTGTGGTAGGAACCATTCTCCTTTAGTAATGAATGGGTCCTCCTTACATAGGATACCTAATTTTGAATTTAATTTTGGTTTAATTCTAATGATTTTTTATTCTAGATCTGGTGTCGTCTTCAATTATTTGAGTTTTGGGGTTAATCTCTAGATTTAGTATAAATATTGGGTTAATTCATATAGTTTCATCCTAAGAAACCTGGCAACTTTGAGAGAGAATCCTAATACTTTACAACTTAAATTCAAGAGAATTTCCAAGGGAATTCAAGAGAAAATTAGTGAATTCTTATTGCAATAATTCAAGGTAATTTCATCATGTCAAAGGCATAGTGCATTCAAGCATGTTGTTGAGCTAATATTTTGGATGTAGCATTAAAGGTATACTTTCAAGAATTGTTTCCTATCTTATTCAAGATCAATATATACATTCTTGATGGACACTACATGTTATTTTTCATATTTATACTCCAAGGAAACTTCCAAGGTATCAACATTGCATCATTTCATGTCCATGCTTCTATTTGATTATTTCATCATTTGGTTTAATTAAGTAAATGGGGTTTTAATTAGGAGAGCCCATATTTAATAACAATCAAAAATTTCTTCTCTTGAATGTATGTTTATAGATTTATAGGTTGAAGATCAAGTGGAGAACAAGTTTGAAGAAAAATTGTCAAAGTTGTCAAATTACAAAATTGCCATTCATAGTGCAAGAACATGGAAATAAGGATACAAAAAAATTTATAGACATTTGATAGCTAAAAATCGAGGATCTCAGAGAGCAGACAGCGAGGAAAAAAACCCATATCTTAGTTTTAAAAACTGTAATAGGGACCCCTTCACCACTAAAGGCGAATGATTCATTTGTGCCCTAAAAATATCCTTCTTACAACAAGGTAAACATCATTTTAAGCTCTCAAAAATTTCCTTTTCATTTATTAATAGTGAGGACTAGTTTCTAATTGTTATATAGGAATTTGGGCCCTCATAATTGAATTTTTGATAGTGAAAATTAGTGGTTTATAATCTTGATCCATTCACCTTGATATAAACTATTTTTCTATGTTTCATTTTGGTGAACCCGACATATTGAATATTGCAATTTCTTGATTTTGAAGTCTATCATTGCATCCTAGGTTTTATTTTGCATTCACTTGCATTGAATTATATCTCATTTAGAGTTTCTTACTTTTCATTGAAATTTGCATCCCATTTAGAGTTTAGAATTGCATTGTTTTGCATTTCTTAAATATGAAAAATACAAAAATAAATCAATCATCTTTCATACCATTTAGATCTCATGCTTTCAAAAAAATAAGGATAGATAACTAAGAGGGGGAGGTGAAATAGTTGTCACAAAATATTTAAAATTTTCAAACTTAACTTAATCTTAGATATGATGAATTAAGAATAAACCACAAACAATCAACACATCAGAAACATAGAGAACACTAAGAATTTTTACATGGAAACCCTGATAGGGGAAAAACCATAATGGAAGTAAGTCCACAATAGTGTACCTTGTTAAAACTATAAGAGAATGAAATATGGGGAATGCACTTGCTTTCAGGAACACTTCCTAGAGTTGATTGCTCAATTACAAAGGTAGACACATTGTCTTATAAATAGATTCAAATTATAGTGATCCACATGGATTTGAACCAATAAAATAGCATCTGCTAATGCCTAATCAGAGTTCTCATTAAGCGCATGAACAACACTTCACTCTTCTTTACTCTTCACTTTTCTTCACACTCTACTCTACCTTCAAATGATAAGGACATTATTCATACACACACACATTTGACATAATTCAATTTGAACAAACAACCACTCTTAAATATCTGCAACATGGAATTACAACTTCGTCAACCAAAATAAAATATAAAACATATACACAATGTCGGCCCAAATGTACAAATAAATTTTCAATGTGAATCAAACACCATTAGCCACAACATAATAAATACTTACAACAATATCCTTGATTGTGCCAAACATTCAAATTTTAATCTCCAAGGATCCACAACACATTATAACCACCATGTTAGCCAAGAACATAAAAACTCAGACATAGAAGAGAAAAATCACCGACCACGACCACACCGATCAACATGCATGTGTAACAAAGATAGAGCATGATCTAGAAGCATCCAAAAGAATCATCAATCATCATAAAAGCATCCACAACAATTGAAATTAGTAGAATCACATCAACTTCAATCAGGAACACTAACTGAAGCTACAAAAAGACTATCAGAACAAAACTATTCATAACACGATTAAATCCTCATGCAAACCTCTATAACTTTCAATTGATAAACTAGATACACTCAGTAATAAACCATTTAGTCAACAAAAACTGATCATCAAAATACTGAGCAAGACACCTTCATGACTTTCACTATTCCACTATCAACATGTAACTCTTTCTTTAACAATTTTCTCAATATCCTCGACATATACATCCTACAATACATCAATGCTAATAGTGTTGACATCAATGACAACCACATATCAGCAACTCAACCACAACATCCAACATAACACATTTTCATTTGAAAATAAAAAAAATATTACATTTCAAATTGGGTCTTTACATTCAACATTTCATTGTATTTTCACATTGCATTTCTAGAAAATTTAGAACTAAAAGTTATTATCTCAAACCTGGAACTAAACAACATTATAGAAAGCTTGAAAATCATTCAAAAATAGTTTTAAAACCCTAATCAAGGACCCATTTTCCTTTACTAGAAAATAAGTCCTTGATCATGTTGGAATTGTATTTTTTAGAATCTTTAAAGCATTAAAAATCACTCAAAAATCAGCAAAAACATTCCAAAAATCCTTATCCAGGACCCATTCGCCCTTATTGGCGAATGAGTCCTTGTTAGACCTAGATTTGCATTTTCTAGAAATTAAAATAGTAGTTTTAGGATTTTGTTTTCCGTTGTTACTTTCCTATTTCAATTTTTTGATTTATTGTTTCATCAAATTTAGTGAATCCAACTTAATTTGCATCATTTTAGTGCATTGTCAAAAATCCAAAATTTGCATTTGGGTGATCCCACAATAGTGGTTTACAATTTTGGCCAAACTGGACATTGAAATATTTTTTTCTAACTAAATCTTCACTTTCGGGCACCTATAGCGGCTAAACTGTGAGGAATTTGAAGATGGAACTAGAGTTTCATGAAATATTTTCTATAGATTCTAAATATATTTTTTTCAAAAATTTTGGAATGAGATTTCACTTCTTTTTCTATCTCCCTCGAAAACTAATTTTTTTCAGAAAACAACATTTTTAAAAAGTGATGCTTACCGTATAACGCATAACTTTTTTTCCATGGAGGATAAAATTCTAATTCTTTCAAATTTAGATTCATAACTCTGATATTTAGTGCTTCCACTTGGTTAGATAGTTTTTAATTGAATATTTCTTCTTTGATCAAGTTTCAAAGTAAAACTAATTATAATTCAGACAGAGTGCGACCGTATAATGCGTAACTTATTTTGTATGTATCAAAATTCAATTTTTTTCTCTTTGTTGGATCAAGGACTTCAATATTTGGTGCACTCATATTTTTTAGATTTTTTTTTGATAATCTACTATTTTTCCACATGTGAAGAACATAGAGCTTGATTTTCGGTGAAAAACCTACATTCACGAGAAATAAAAAATTAAATATAATAATAAAATAAAATTTATTTAAAATTATACTTTTTGGGAAGCTTATAATAAGGACTACATACTCACAAAAAATAAATTTTAAATGAATTCATTTGATCCCCCAAAAGGTAAATCAAAAGTGGGCTTTTATCAACATTTTGATAGGCGTAAAGGAGACTCTGTTATAGGTATGGTTTAAAACTAGTGGGGTTCTACCCAAGGGGGTTTGATTTAAGGTAGTTTGATCAAACCCTCTTCAATTGGAATGATTTAAATGGAACTCTTTAAGGCTTAAATCATTATATTTTCTAAAAATATGTGATTTCAACAAAAATCAGATCCTCCCAGAAATTGCAAACCAACTTTGTGGGATCACCCATTTACAATTTTTCATTTTCAGTTTACTGCATTTTCTAACCAGTAAATTAAATTGTTTAGAATCTAAAAATTCCATTTCATTCTAGGTCATTGCATTTTCCCTTTCCATTTTGAGTTTGCACTCTAGGTTTGTAAAACTTGTATGAGTTTTACAACTTGGTGTCCTATTAGCAATATGATTGTAAGATGTAGTTCAAGGCTCATTCCATCTCGTGATATCTCACTCACTATGAATCTTGGGTTTTTTAGCTCTCTCTCTGATAGTGTTGATAATCAACTTTCTATGGCTCATAGTTTGTATAATTCATTTCCTATGACTTCACCTCATACAACCAATGTGCATGATGTTATAGAAAAACTAGATGATAAACTAGAAAAATTACCAAATTGTATCCTCATTGAAAGCATAGGAATGAGCATGATTCCCATGATACAAATTTTCAGGAAAGTGCTTAAAAATTGAAATAATACAAAAATTGTCTATAGTCTTAGTTTCTTATTTCATGACTACTTGAAAAAACAAGAGAATAATAATATACATTCCATAGTCAACCTTATTGAAGCTAGTGAAACAAAGAATGTTCTGATGAAGGTTGACACGAATGATGAAAACATACAAGATATTAATGAAGAACAATGGATTAAAATGGTAGAATTTATCAAAGCTAGACCTTGTAAGGGCTTAATTAAAAAGCCTCTTGACATTACTTTCTCACAAAATGACATACTTAAAACTGATGGTCCTCTTTACATAGCTAGATGAATAAAAAATAATCCCACTAATGGGATATTGGTTGACCCTATCTATGGAGAGTATGTGATCACTAAAGAATTCTTATACGTACATGAACTATATCAAGACACATATGATAAATGAAATCATGAATAAAGATGCACAATGGTTTTTCTTGTCCTATAATGGGCTCGATAGATCTCCCTTTATAAGTTAAACTGAAAACATTAAATGTCTCATTCACTATCATCCCACAATCAAACCAATTTGATGTGAAGCTACACTATCTATGGCTTTTCTCCATCAATTTTGTCCCTTTGGTTTTGCATAAATGTTTAAAAAGTTTCCATTTGAAAATGATATCTTTATTTTGCATCATAGTGGATTTAATCTTGTGTCAACCTAAGGGAATTTTTCACTAGATTTCTTTTGGCCCTGACTTATGGAACCTATTAAGCCTCATGGGGACTTCTTTTTCAAATCATATCAAAAGTTTAATGTAAAGAAAATAGTTGAATTATCTCTTCGCAATATGCCTCAACCTATAACTATACTTCCTATAATTTATGAAGCACTAATTGAATCAAAAGACCTTCTGAACATCCAAGAGTAACCTATAACAAGTCCTCCTACCATTTCCTACAAGAGACCATGAGATAACTAAAACAATCATGTTGTCCCTCCTAGAATCAACCAAATTTACAAAGTTGAAAAGAAAGTGATTGAACAACCTCCTGTTGTTTCTTCTATTCCTCCTCAGGAAGATAATGAACCTATGATTGACAAACCCACTTTTACACAAACATAAATTGACAATAGATTGAAAGGAAATAAAAGTGCTAGAGACATCATGCTATTGCTCATAAGTGATAATCTCAAGAAGACAAAAACAACATAGAAAATCAAAATTTGAACCTACCTAAAGAAATGCATGATGATCCTATGCCCTTGTCACAACATAAACAAGAAAATTCCATGGAAATTATCATTTGACCTCCTATTGTGATTAGTCTATATAATGATATTGATATTGCAAAGATTGATGACGAAGTGCATGATGAATTGAATACATTATTTTCTTCTTCTATGAACTTAAATGACAAATCTCCTCAAAAAAATGTTGAACCTAGTGCTTCCCCTAGTTTGGAAATTGCTCTTATCCCTTTGGATGGTTCTTTTCCTTCCATTTATGCAAATCAATATTGGGATGCAAATGACCTACTTTAGGTTGACTCACATGTGCCTTACTAGTCTTTTTCCTTTTCATGTTTCCTTATGTGATTGCATGTGTGTAATGTGATCCCCTGTGATGTTTTGTTTGATGTATCTTGCTCTTTATGTGTATTCCTCTATATTTACCTACATTATTCTTTATTCCATACACATTTTTCATTTTTATTGTGTTTTTCTTTTGTGGATGGTGCAAGGAATCAAGACAATTAGGTATCCTCCATATTGACCAAAAATATTTCCTTTATCTTTTACATTTGTCTTATGTTTTTCTTTTAGGGATGACATAAGGAATCAATATATTCATGTATCTTCCATGTTCACCCATAAATATTTTTCTTTGTTTTCAATCTCTTTGTGTTATTCTTCTAGTTCTATGAGTATTTGGGGAATGATGAAAGTTCCATGCTCTTAAAAAAAATAATGTATAAAAGACATACTAAACCCAAATCTATAGATCCCTTATTTATTTTTGGGACAACCCTTCCTATTTCATGGAAAAAATTTATTTTGAAAACATATGACTTGGCATAGGGTTTTTCCAAGGAAATCTCTCATGTCTTAAGAAAAAATATTGGCTACTTTAAAGAAATTGCTCACAGTAATGGTGTAGCAACTACTTTAAAGTTGGGACATATATCGATGAAATTTTTCAACATATTTTATGGCATGATTTTATTTTATTTTCTATTAATGTGTTATTTTCTTCTTGGTGTCATTGGGTTTGATGTTCTCCAAGAGTGTGATATTTCTAAGCATATGATCTCCCTTCATGTCATGATGTGAAATGAGCATCCCATAAGTGACTATCTGATATTCTTGACTTGTCCTCTCTTAGAAACATTAGGCATGATGATCCCTAAGAAGAATACCTTACATGAACAAAGAAAAATACCATTTAAAAAAAACTTACATACATGACATTCAAAAGCATACAAAAGCATAACATTATGGTGCCTTATTAAAATTATTAGGAGGATAGATTTGTTATGGTTAGTATGATGAGAAGCGGAAACACTGGCATGAATTTCTCATTGTATAATGAGAAGCCAACACATTGGTATGACTTTCACACTAAACCAACTTGTTGGGATAACTCACCTAGTGGATAGATTAAGGTTCCACTACCCTAGAGTGAGCATACATGATTGGGACAACAAACCTAGTGGAAAAACTAAGGTTCCACTACCCCAAAGTGAGATGTCTATGTTACAGATAGATAACTTTGTTCCACATCACATTGGAACAATTGTGCTTCATCCTTTATTTTTCTTTATTTTTCTTGTCCTTTGGCAGGGTATGGTTATGTATCTTTGTTATTGCTACATACTAAAGTGTCTTGAATTTCTACTTTAGTGTGAGTTTTTCATGAGGGAAAACTCTCACTAAAATGGGGGAAAAATGGAGTAATGAAAAAGTATCCCTTTCCCTTATTTTGGGAATAATTGAGATTGAATTAACATAATAAAACCTTGGTTTAATGTTATAATGTGTTGTACACATTCAAATTGATCTAGGACCCCTTTATAATGCAATACACTTAAATTGTACCTTATTGTGGCAACATGAATTCTACTCCCCTCTTGGAGATAGTACAATCCATTTCTTAATTTGGACCTATTTTGGTACCCTTGCATTCATGACCCTTTAAACCATAATTAATAGGCCCCTAAGACCCTTTATTTTTGATCTCAAGGCTTATTTCAACTAAAGTACTGACAAAATCAACAAAAACATTAAATTTTCTAACAACCCATCATTGGCCTACCCTAAAATACTAGGGTGGGACTCATATGCCGCTTTGGGCATATAAGTCCACTAGGTGGGACCCATATGCCACAAGTTGCATATGAGTCCCGTGCAGCCCATTTTTAGGGTTTGAGGGGGAAATTCAAGTTTTTAATTCAAATTTTTGGTTTATTTCAACTTTTGAGATTTAATAAACAATAAATTAGGTGTATTTCCTATATAAATAAGATTTTAAGTCATTATTTTCAATCTAGAACAAGAAATTCAAGATCTAAGAATTCACATGCATTCAGGCATTCTTTTACAAGAGCACTAAAGAGAAAGTAGCAAGAAAATTTAAAGCGTTAGTGCAACATTAAAGTGTTTTTTCAGGTCTTCAGGATCACTCAATTCAAGATCTAGCATTGTCAAGGATTGATTATGGTTGCCTATGGTAAATCTTGATGGATTCTAGGTTGGGGAGATTCAAGCCAACATCAAGCCAAGCCTAATGACTTGTCGCTTCAGTGATCCAATTCTCCATTATCACTCTACTTTCATCTTAAGGAAGGTACATGCATTACTATGGCTTATTAGGGTGATTAGAGATCTCCCTAAGTAACTCATTCATCTTGATGTTTCATTCATGCATCTCATTCTAGCACATTAGGATAGGGTTGCATTACATATTAGATTTACTGATCTTAGATACACTTAAGGTTAGAGATTATGTTTAGAGATTATGTTCATTTTTACATTCAAGATCTACTATTTATATCAAGGTTTAACTACTGAACTAGGGGCTTGACCAAGGCATAAGAAAATAAACACTTTTTTTTTTTGTAGGTCTTTTTATAGGTTCGGGTATGAAAATTAGATTTGAATGGAAAAGTGGAGATCAGAAAGCATATTTGGAATTTGAATTTTTGAAAAAGTAGAATGGGACTAATAGGCTAGAAGTGGCATATGATTCCCAGTATAGGAAATTGTCTAGATTTTTAAAGATCTTGATTCTATAGTGCTATATTCATGTTTTATTCTAGAAACCCTAGATTGGGATTAGTATGACTAGCCTAGTGTATGGGTCACAGGGTGCCCTAAAGCCTACATTTTCAAAGTTTCAAAAAAATTTCAGAGCATATTTAGATTCCTAGGTGCACCATTTTGATTTCTCAAGTTTTTGTTATGTTTTGTGTATATTTCTAGGTCATTTCTTGTATTTTTTCCTACTATTAGATTTCATAATTAAGTCTTCCATGTTGATTTTTTTTTCCAAGCCCTATCTTGGTGGTGAAGCCTCTTTTAGTCATTAATCATACCCTTAGAAAACCCTATTTCTAGATCTCTTTCCCCTTTCTACATTAGATTAAGATCTTTAAGGTTTCCTTGAGTGAAACAAGTGTGTGAAATAGGAACTCTATCTTCGTAAAGGTGGGAACCCCCTATTTATGGTGTTTCATTTTTGTGAGCCTACATTTAGAACATCTTAATTCTGATTTGGAGTGCATCATCATCCTAGATCTATCTTGCATTAGCATTGCATGAGGGTTTGCATTACTTGATTGGCATGTAGGGTTTCTAAATTTTACATTAGTGAAATTGAATATAGGTTGCATTTTTGTCTCTTGCATCACTGAAATTGACTTTAAATCTTCATTTTCACTTAGTTTATATATCATTCAAACCAAAAAAAAAAATCACTTAGAAGTTTTTGAAATTGGTGCAAAAACCCTCATTTGGGACTCATACACCCCTCTAGGTGATTTATAACCCAATATAGTTGGTTTTTCCTTATTTTTGGGTATTTTTTAATGATTTTCATTCAACATTCAGACCTCTTAAAAACTCTATTTGGGACTCATACACCCTTCTAGGCGAT